>WXVQ01000033.1:183147-323385 GCA_013372465.1 Nitzschia sp. Nitz4 | reverse complement strand
TGCGCTTGTGCAATCTGTTTTTCTGTGTAAAACGATTCGTTTTCTTCAACGGTATTGACAAACATTGCCATTGGTGGCCACACTGTGCCTGTTGAGTATCTTGGCTTGTGAAAATATAGACCATTCTCCGATTTTTGAAATTTCACGGTATTCCCAGGTACATGTACCTGAAATGCTGGCTCCTTAGACCTTGAATCATATGTAACACGGTGCTGTTGCTCCATCTCACTCAGTGCAAATATGTTCGTTAGGGCTTCTGGATTGAACCAAACACGTTTCTCAAACCCTGGAACTCTGGCGGTGAGGTTTGTTGTCATCACTCCACCATTCGTGTGTAGCTCGAGATTCTCTGAACCTTCTTGAATGTCTTCCACGAAGTCCGCATTGCAGAAGATACTAGTAGATGACTGATTGTCAAGCAAGATCCAGTTTCTCATTGGATACGCTTGATAGAATTGCATATGAGCACCTGCCCAATGTATCTTGCTTCCAGAGCGCATGTTTCCAGCTGACTTTGATGATCCTGCACTGGAATTCACCATGGATGCTGATTCATTCAGGTGAGACTGTTTACTTGTCCTATTTCGATTGACTACCCATTCCTTCTTGGGTCGATCTTTATTTGGACATGCCAGTGAATAATGTTCTGTTGATCCACAACAGAAACACTTGCCTTCATACTCGGCTGCTTGCGCAAATGACAGCTCTGGGTTTTCCTCGTCCTGATTTTCAGTATTCGTTTTTGGACTTTCATCTACCTGTTGAGTCTCCTCCTTCTTTTTCTGCGTGATCTTCTTGTCGAACTTGTGGTTACTTAGCACTTCCGTTGCTGATGCCACCGATTTGGGAAATTGATCATTCTTGAGTGACTGCTGAGTGTGTAACCCAGTAATAAGCGACCCATATTTGGCCTTGTCGCAATTCTCCAACAGCATATACGCCATCATTTCCTGATGTACTTCTGAGATCATTCTTGCTGTCTTTTCTCTGTCATCTTTATCATATCCCTCTTTATTCGCAACTGATTTCATCAAGATCAATTCACTGCCCAGATGTGATACCAACACATCTCTTGCTCCTTTGAATCTTCGTGCGTAGTCTTGCAGGCTTTCATTTTCTTTTTGCTTCAAATTTACTAGGTTTCTCAGCGCTTCGAAGATAATGGCATATTCATATCTTGATTCCTGGAAGTTCAATGAATGTTGCTGAATTGCTTTCAACAATTGAATAGGATCATTCTTGATTGGCGGATTCTTTTCATCGGTAGACTTGATATAATTCGATCGAGCCATGATCTTGCTTTGAAGACTCTTGGCACAATGATCCCATATAAATGAGTATGCCTTCGACAAGTTCTCTTCGTAATTGCTTTGCCGAGTTACGAATCTGTTGAGTTGTGCTTTGTACAACATCAAATTGTTCTCATCTTCATCTTTGTCATCAGATCGAATTCTTGTTGGTTTCTTGCTCATCACATTGAATGTTTCAAGGTTTTCGAGAGCAGTGGCAATATCATCACCATTATCATATGTCTTTCTGATGTGATTGATAAGGGCTTCGGTAGTCACCTCATAATCAGATGCTTGGGTTGCTGAACCCAGGTAATAGATATAGTCATTGATTGACTTCTTCTTTTTTGAGCCTGTGGCACTACCGGTAGAGTTTCTACCTCTTCCTCTACCACGGCCTCCGCGACCTCTGCCGCGGCCCTCTGATCGTCGTCCCCGACCAGACATGTGGTCCACTTTCCTTTTTGGTAACTGTTGAGCTATCTACCTACGATGCTACTTCCTTTCTCTCTGGTCGATACAATGTTCTGCTAACACGTATGCCTAAAGGTTACCAAAAAGGAAAGTGCGTTCGCTGCACATCCGTGCTGCTCCGCAACTCACTCCGAATTGGGTCTAACCTAGTCTCTTTTTACCATGTACACCAACAGTATCGAACAGATGCTCCGCATCAGTAGAAAGAGACTAGCCCCGTCCCTAGAGCGTACTGCAAGAGAACGAGCCACCAACCAACAATATTCTTGTTCACCGGAGGATGAGGCGGAGGAGCAAGCCTCTGTTCGAAATGACTCTGGTGTATTGAGGACTAACACTGGTGTTGGCAGCCACACCAACCGACAAGAACAGCCATTCAAGCGTCAACGGGTCGAGGTAGAGAGGAACCTACCAGGTGATAGTCACTTGACGACATATGCTTCAAAGGAGCGACAAGTTCTGAAGGAGATCATGCAAACACCGATTCCTAGAAAGAAAGTGGACAGAACAAAAGTATCAAGCCACCATGAGAAGAAACACAGGGATACACTTCACCACTTTTCAGCCCCCCAAAAATTGCAAGAAGGATCAAGGCCCAAAGCGCCTTGGAAACAGCAAGTTCTGACGTCCGTTTTTGACTTTGTAGATGAACAATCGCCAATGAAGCGAAAACGGTGACAGAGCGGTGATAGAAAATTCTCGCCAGAGACTGCAATCGGAAAGGTTGGTTCGTGAATACAGATGGTCCTTGAAGTTCGCCTTGACTGTTTCTTGGTATTAATGCTTTTGTGACTTACTAGAAGAATCAATAAGCGGTTGATACTTTTGGCCAGTCTCTTGTGTTGCTACTTCTTGGTACGACGATGGTGATGAGGTTCACATCGCGGCTCCAGTGGTCCCCAAACCAAGTAAATGGCCATCCTCGTGTAGCTTGCAGTTGTACTAACGTACTGTAGCGCTGCCGAGCGAGAGAAGATTGTTGAAAAACGAAATAATGCCAACCATTAGCCCCATAGTTCTTCATTGGGGAGAAAGGTTGAGCATGGAACGTGAAAAACAACCCCATTCCCCAGAAAGTACCATGATGATTGATGTACAACAGTACCGCCGGTAGAAGCATGAAGGGAGAATAATACCAGTAGTAGCCTCTTCTTGGACACGAGGGCTTTGCAAAGGTAGTTTGAATTTATCAGTGAAGCTTCTCGGATGGTAATTGCGAAGTATCATTTTTCTCTCTTGGAAATGGAAATGGCGCGAGACGAATCCCCAACAGAGTTTTGAGCTATCCCCAAACCACTTCCACAGAAGACTTAATGAACACAGTGGATTCCATAAGTAATCACAACGGCGAGCATTTCCCGATCACATTGGAAGGAAGGACTATATGCTGACAAACAAGTTATGAGTACTGATGTCACGGACAAATCCTAATTGCAGTGCCGGATAGGCTACATTAGTCACACCCGTGTCGCCTTGTGAACGGTTAAACCTATGCGAATGGGACATCGACGAAATCGCAACCGTCCGTACTGTTGTACGCAAATATTAGAGTTTCATTGGTTTTCGCCCACACGCACAGAAAATTGTGGACTCCGATCAGGTACAAAAGCTCAAAAGCTCAAAATAAACCACGCTTTGCACCTGGGGCAATTCTTGTAGCCTTGGATGCACACCACCAACCACTACGGTATGTGGCCGCTGCGGCGTGGATTATTGTTCGTGCCGCCAAGAAGCAAGGGATCTGTCACCAGCAGCACACAACAACACTACAACTCAAGAAATCCTGCCATTGTCACAACCATGGGAATGGATAAGTCACCCGATTTCCAACATGCTTGTAGCATCTGGTTTTGTCCCAAACATGAGAGAACGGCAGCAGAACTGAGAGATCTGCCGCAAGAACAAAGAGAGAAAGTATGGGCAGATCTAAGTGGGAACGAAGATACCAGCATCTATCAGCGAAACAGTGTTGAAGATCCCAAACAACTGGAAGAAGCTTTGGAGAACTTTCGTAACCACATTGCGACACAACAGAACAATGCCTCCTTGGAGCTTGCTCTGCGGAAGCTGCCTGACTATGTGATGGATCGAGGATTCCTACTCTCCTTTCTGAGATCGTGTGAATTTGATTGGAAAGAAGCCGTCAAAAAGCTTAACGACTTTATGGATATGAAACGGCTTCTTTTTGGAGAGGACTCCCTGTGTAGAGATATGGAGCTACGAGACTTGAGAAAGGAAGATATGGACGTACTAGTCGAAGGAGGATTCCAGTTCCTGAAAGATTCGGATGTTGCAGGGCGACGTGTATTGTATGTACAAATGACTGGAATCAAAGGCAGCTTCACTGCAAAGGAGAACTTGGTACGTTGCGACAAGTAGGATCAGTGGTGGTAACCATGTTGTAAGGAAAGGAGGTTCTCACATTGTTGCTTGTACAGGCTCGGGCACTGTTTTACTGTGTCATGGCAGAGTTGGAAGACGAGAATGTACAGAAGCAGGGTGTTGTTATGTTGTGGGACTTAATGATGGAGTATACAGGTGGCTACGACTATGAAGCCCACCGCCTCATGCTGAAAGTATGGACAGCCTTGCCCTATCGTGTTGTAGCACGGTATATCATGTTTCAATCGGATTTGTGGAAACAGGTTCTGGATGTAATTCACCACTTTGTACACTCCTCGCTGCGAGCACGAACGCGGTGGATCCAAGGCTCCTCTGCAGAAGTTACATATGCACTGGGGTGTGTTGGTATTCCACTTGCTTGTGTTCCTTCCCAAAACGGAAAAGACAACCACGAAGACATAGACCGGTGGCTCCAGAGTCGAAGAAGCAAAGATAGCGCCAAGCGCCCGCGCTCTTTCGAAGTAGATACTTCGACAACGGAAATTCAACCCTACAGAAAACGGATGTGCTACTAGGCTCCGACCATCATGGCAAAGTCATTTTTGATTTTCTACTAGAGTTGTTTTTGAACCTATTCATTGTCATCTTTAGGAATAGGGTTACCTCCACCATGGTGATGATGTTGTTAGCAGCGAGCCGCTACTTGTTTTAGATCTGGAGTGTTTAATGTTGCTGCTATGCTTTTCTTGCCTTCGTTCTCGGTACCGCGGTGTCAGTAGTGAACATTGTGCAGCAGTGCATACGTATGAACTTTACTATGTCACTAGAGCGTATAACATTGTCTACATTCCGTGCGTCGTACGTCAATGGAATCTTCAGCTGGGCGACATGAATCTCCGATCGCCGCCGCGGCGAATCAACGGAAGGCAACACGAGCTTTCGCACCAACCAACCTTTCTGACACAAAAGGAAACACTCGGAAAATACCGTCGAATCTAGTTTCAGAATGGCAGACCCAGAACAAGACTTTGGAGGGTATATGGAGGCTTTGGCCGCTGCTGAAGAGTATGCTGCCGAACAACAACAAATGTACGACAGCCATGAGGTACGACTGTATTCGATGCTGGTTCACACGTTACGACACATGTCTGTTTTCTAACCTTGTGAGAAATTCCGTTGACTTCCGATCCACCTGCAGCACTGGCGTCAAAATACCTGGGGAGGATTTGCAACGCGACAGGTCCAGGCACTTGTCAACCATTTCAAGCCTTTCTTTATGTCGGTGGCAGACTCTATGCGAGATGACGAAAATGCAGGAAAGCGACTTGTATTCTTCATTGTTCGGCTCATGGTTCTATTTTGTGGTTTCCTTTTCCTGCACGCTTTGGGACGTCTTGCTGGATACGTGATTGGAGGGGATATTGTCAAGGAAGAAGAGGTTGTCATTATTCACGAGTACGAGACAGAGGAAGAAGCAAAGGCTGCCAAACTCGCTGCTGAGAAGGAAGAACGACAAAAAAAGGACGAGTAGGTACCTACGACGCGACATTTTGTCGATTATGATTGTCAGGATTTGATTGTTTTGTTATCTTCATCAGTTCCTACCGCGTCCTCGTCCACCGCGACCGCCGCCTCTTCCTCCCCGGCCCCGTCCGCGGCCACCTTGTCTTTGACTATGCCCTATACGCCCACTGTTGGACCCCCCTCTTCCACCTCGTCCTCTTCCATGTCCCGACACGTTCGTTCTGTAGTTGTTGTTTTCAGGTTCATCACTTCCAGTCCATGGTCGCACAATCTCTCCGCCGGATTGGATAGGCTTGCTGAATGATGCTACCTCTCCCGCGAACAGGAGATTGATGGATCGAATGAGGGCTTGACCTTCAGAGGTCTCCACGATGTCATCTTGTGGGTCCACGATCTTCTTCAGTAGCATTTTCTCCATCTGATGTCTTAGGTACTTCACCAGAGTAGCAGGCTTTGGGTCCAGTCGAAATTTTAGCCAATGATCAACGCGGCACACGCCATGTGCCTGGAAGACTTCTAGGGAACCACCAAACAGCAGAAGTGCAAACGGACTGATGGTAGTAGTATCGCGGGCATACGTCTTGCTTGTCTTGACAATTTCGTGGTAACAACAATATCGACTGTCCAGAAAGTTCTGGTCAAAGCCAATCGTACTAGGATGCAAATGGACTTCTCCATTTCGTCGACTCTGGAAAGCACACTCTCCCACTTTCTTGTCTCCTTTCATTCTGGGATTGCTGGGGTCGGCAACAACGTTTCGAGGGGCGACCAAAATGTTGGGGTACAACCCTGCACAGAGAATGGCTTTGACAAGCCCTAGATTGCTCGAATTAACGTTGCTGGTTTCGTCCGCCGCACAATTCTTCACCCGAAACGAGTTTGGTAGAAATCCAAGGTCTTTCAGCAGCTTTGCATATTGTTCCTTGAGATTTTCCATCTGGTTCAGTGCCATATAACTCAAGAAACTTTCCTTCAAAAACACATCCAGCTTTCGGCGTGGTGCTTTCTTTTCTCGCAACAACTTCCATTGAGTATATGCATTAAGAATAGTCAAATGATCACTGCCGTTTACAGCAAATCCCTTTCGGGCCTCATCGGCAGCGTCACGTTGGTCAAAGGGACTAACAAACGGCGTTCGTGAGGACATGCTGGCTGCAATAGTCAGGGCCGGGTCAACACATCCAAACAAGCTTCCATATATCATCAACTTGCCGACCCTGGAATCCACGGGAAGAGCGGCAAGGTGGAATCCCAACGCTGTAAGCTGGCTTGTGACGCGGAGGTTGCCATGGGACGCATCTGCCTCTGAATCTGTATCTGGTGTGGGTCTCCTCAAGGCCGATTGCTTCCATTCACACTCAATTGCACCGAGTGACTCGAGCAGTTTCAAGGAATTACTCATTGCCAAGTCAGAAGGTGGATTGAGGGCTTTTCCTAGGAATGAAACTGGCTCACCTAAATCCAAAACCAATACCTGCAGCATTAGATCCTCAATGCCAACCCGAAGCATTTCCGGTAATTGATAGTCCGACAGATCAGAGTCATGTGTATGGCTAACCCCCAGTAAATGAAGTCACAAACGTTAGAGTCAACACAAAAAACACGTGCAGCTCCGAGTCATCGCCACATACCTCGAATACAGGTGATACGCAATTCCTGGTCGAACTCGCCCAGCTCTTCCACGGCGCTGCTTCGCCGATGCTCGGCTGACCCAACACTCTACGAGTGTAGGGGTCTCATTCATTTCATCTCGTCTATTTTCCTTAACTCGCCCAGCGTCAACCACATAGACCACATCCTCGATCGTGATCGAAGTCTCGGCGATGTCTGAGAATGTGTCAGATCGGATCGTGTGTAACAGTTCTTGAGACAACAGAAACCAACTTACTTGTTCCCACAACAATTTTACGGACTCCCTTTGGAGGAACCTCGAATATTGCAGTTTGCTCAGCAGTAGATAACGATGAATGGAGAGGGTAAATTCTAACTCGATCCGACTGGAACAGTTCCTTTTTGTACATTTCGTCAATAGTTTTTGTGATTTCCATCATTCCGGGCATGAAAACCAAGATTGCACCTTCGTCCTGTGCGAGCGTAATCTTTTCAAGCAAAGTCGCAATCAGTTCATAGTTGATAACCTCCTCATCAACGATGGAAAGTGAATGAATTGTCTCTTTGCTGTATTTTGGGTAGTACAGTTGACGAAGTTTGGATTTTGAGATCTTGGGTGGTTTGTCATTGTCGGTTTTCCTAGCATAGTCTGAATGTTCTTGAACCTGATATCCTGTGAATTCCAGGATATCCTCCAATCGATTCTCCTTGACAGGGTGGGCACGTCCTGGGATGGAAACAACAGGACACTGGGCAAAATACCGAGAAAAGGCATCGGAATTCAATGTAGCACTCATAAGGACCAACTTCAGATTCTTTCTTCTTGCCAGCAGATCCTTCAGTACAATGATGAGAAAGTCGGTATTCAAGTCACGCTCGTGGACCTATATAAACACTGTTTAGGAATCGCAATATACCTTCAAGTTGACTTTTTCGCAGAACATCGTCGGACTTACCTCATCTACAAAAATGTGGGATACAGTTGCAAGGTCAGGGTCGCATTGCAGACGCCTCAAAAGTACACCTGTTGTACATAGCAGGAGACGGGTTCGGGACGAAACTTTTTTCTCCAACTTGATAGAGTACCCACACGTATCTCCAACTTTTTCACATCGTTCATCGGCGATGCGCTCAGAAACGCCAATTGCTGAGATACGCCTAGGCTGTGTAACGATAATGTTCGTCATAGCACCAAATCCATTCAAGATACGATCATCTAAGACAAGTTGTGGGACCTGAGTAGTTTTCCCTGCATTAAAGAGAACTTGCCGTTAGTCTGGTTTTCTTCGCAATGGCCCTCTCGAAAATGTGCGACTTACCGCATCCCGTGTCACCAGCAATAACTGTAACTTGATTGACATTGATCGTGTCAACAACGTCTCTTGCCATCTTGTAAGCGGGAAGTCTGAGGGATGTTATCGTAAGATACGTGGGCAACAACAAAGCAACATGGATTTCTGCACCTACCTTTTTCTCACTGACAGCATAAATTGGTACTGCTCTGGCGAATACATGTGGGATTTCCTGGAGACCTCGGCATTACGGGTTGGGTTGAAACCGCTGACCTCCAGTTTACGGGCTTCCTCAAGCTTTGTTTGGAGTTCTAAGCGCAGTTTGTTGCTGATGTCAGCTTGTTTCTGGTTTTGCTCCGGGTTTTGGGCTTCATCGGCAACTATCTCTGAACTCACTGGAACCCGAGCTTCAGGAGCGATAAGCCATGGTTGCTCCTCTTGTTGCTTGACAACGGCGCGAAACTCATCTCCAACCTCCCCTGTCGGCATAGCAACAGGGCATGGAACTCTGTTAGAAGTTTCTGAACTCTTCTCTTTGGGCAATGTCAAACGGATACCCGATTTTTTCTTTGCTTCACCGTCGTACATTTGGCGAAGTCGCTCCATGAATGCTACCGTTGTCGGGGTAGTTTCAGCAAAGTTTTCAGAAACCTTTTCTTCGGGATTTTCTATGAGATGATCTCCACCAGACTCTGGTAGATCGTTCACTCCCGTTTGTTCACGAAGGCGTTCCATAAACGCAGCAGTCTTTTGTGTTGGAGCTGATTGCTCGTGGCTTTCTGTTAGCATTGGGTCTTCCATCTCATTTGGTTCTGAAGATTCTTCCTCGTCTTCAATCTGAGTTTGATGTTCTCTCATGAAGGCAGCTCGAGCTTCGTGTGCCGCCAGTCTTGCACTCTCTTTACTTTCTCCGCGATTGAAGGCATTGCTCATTGCCGCACGTGAAACTCTCTCCGCTTCGTGTTCCAAATGTTCTTTCTCGCGTTGTCGAATGGCATGTTCAGCATGGATTTCCCTCACTCGTGTATTTTGTTCTTGCACTCGCTGAATTCGCGTGTCCTCTCGTTGCCTCTGGGCTTGTTCCTCTTTTCGTTGCTGTTCATCACGACCAAACGCTTTCTCGGCCGCCTTTAGTCTGGCTCGTTGACGACGCCCAATTTTCCCGTCCGTGTCGTACAGCGCATCGACGGTTGAATCAACATTGTGGCCGGCTTGTTTTCTCAACTTGATTTGTTCAGCTTCGAACTCTTTTCGTCGCTGTTCTCGAATAAAAGTCTGATGCAGACCCGGGAGCGCATCGGAAATAGCAGGGACTATTGAAAAGACAGACGCCACGCCAATACCTTCCAATGCAATCGTGGAACACAGTTCGTTGACTTGACGTAGGAGTGACGGTGGGAGACTAGGATTTGTGAACAAGCAGAGAATAGGCTCAAGAACTGGATACCCACTGGGTAAGAAAAAATGCAAATGGCAGTCTTCCGAGCGTGCAGGAGCTTCCAGAGGTTCAGTCGGTGTGATTCGAACAAGGTACTTGTTCATGCCATGAGTACGGTCAGAGTGCTGGATGAAATCAATGTGCTCCTCGTAGATGGCCTGCAATGCTTCACGTTCTTCTTGTTGCTCTTGTGCGGCGTATTCTTTGTCGGTTTCGTTGGGTGGTTCCTCTGGTAGGTCGATATTTTCTGCAATGGATGCTTTTCTTCGGAGTTGAACCAATAGTGG
This sequence comes from Nitzschia sp. Nitz4, assembly GCA_013372465.1. Classification (NCBI taxonomy): domain Eukaryota; phylum Bacillariophyta; class Bacillariophyceae; order Bacillariales; family Bacillariaceae; genus Nitzschia; species Nitzschia sp. Nitz4. The sequence goes on along the minus strand of WXVQ01000033.1, from coordinate 313,127 downwards.
AATTAGGGCTGGATCTTCGTCAGGTGGTGTTCTCGTCAATGCCATGTCAATATTCTCATCCTCCGAAGATGTCTGCTCACATGCATTGGTAGCTTCTTCGTAGTGGAAACCCAACTTGGTGACAAACTTGAGCACCCGGTCCTGTAACCTCACCGACCGTGCCCACACTTTGTCGTTTGTCACAGACATATCCAACGATATGGATGGATGCGGTACGGCTTTGATAGAGCCGATGACTCGAACACCTGCTTTGGGACCAATCAAAGTTCGGCTCAATGTTGTCGGTGGGTTGGGGTTGGGACGAAGGCCTTGGGTCAACTGCTCTTCCGCGAGGTGAAGACATAACCAGTCCAAAGCCAACGTAATCATTTCTCGAGAATCATTTTTACCTTTATTTTCTTCGTCTGCTTCATTTTCGGAAACTGCTCCCCAATTTTGAATGGCTTGACATGCGCGAAGGGCATGGTCCTGTGAAAACGACAATTTCTGGGTCAGGTGAATGAATGCACTATTTTCCCGGAATAAGTCCAAATTAGTCGCTTGGTTTGTCTCATTCTCTTGCTCCTGATCGGAATCATCCATTTCGTCGACATCGTCCCCATCATCACCCATGGGGACAGATGGCACGACCCCAAAGTTCTCTGGCTCAGCATCGTCTTCGTATTCCGTATATCCTCCATTTCCCCAGTACGGAGTGGAAGGATTTTCAATTTGGGGAGTAGCGTCGAGTTCTTCACTGTCATCCACCGTTGGGACATCTGAATACTCTGGATCATCCATGTCGGTATCCTTGTCCTTTCGCGATACCGAGGTCTCTTTGACACCCAAGTCTTCCAACAAATTGGTAATATTGTTGAAAACTGCTGAAGGTAGCTGCAAGTAATCCAGTTTGGAAACATCCCAGGTTTGGACGGCTTCATCTGAAGTAGCAACCTTCTGTTCTTGTTGCACACGAGTTTGAAGCTTATCGATCACACGAGTGGTAGCTTCCGTTGCTTGGTTTCGTCTGTGGGGGTTGTTGGAGTTTTTGCCTTTGTCATCGTTTCGTTTGGGTTTGGTGCTTTTTCTTGGTGGGCCTGAGGAAAATCTAGCCCTGGCAGGTGTGTTTCGTAGTGCAGCAGCGGCAGCCTGAGCCCGCTTGTTGTTGTTTCGTCCCATGAGATGCTACTCTTAGCAGGCGTCCATGATGGCCAACAATTCTAAGTTTGTGGTTTTTGCGAGGGTAGGATGGTGGCTGTCATGTTGCCATATGTTCGTATATACCAATAGTACTATTGAGGGGGGAGCTTCGTTTTTCCGAAAATATTTGAATCGTCATCGGGGTGCGTGGGAGTAGAAAAAAGGTCGGCAAACCATGAAGCAATCGAACATCAACAACTGTTGCTACCTTCCTCTTCTATATCAGAAAATGTGCAATTCAAACTATTTGGTGTGGTTTTGTGGATGTAGTCTATCATAACATTATTACTTGTTCACTCATGCAAAGATTTCCCTGCTGCAACACAAACAAACAAGCCAAGGAGATTGAAGGGACAAATGAATCATGAAGAAGCAACCGTTCTCGAAAGAAGCGTTGCTCTTGGTCGTCGTAGCAATGAAAAGCAGCTATTCTTCTTTTTTGTGACTGGTGCCAAGTTGAATTTCGGGCAGGTTTCCTTTGTTTTCTGAGCCTCCAGTCCAGGGTAGAGAGACCTCTCACAGTTGGATGGATTCTTCCGATGACGTTCATCTTGCCAATGGGCGATTCTCATCTTCAGGCGCACATCGGGAATCATCATGGAGGGAGATAGTGGTTTGCGGGTCATAGGGCAGGTATCGTGCTCTTCTGTAACCAACCAATCGAGAATGGCTTGCCTCTCATAGACAATCCCCGTCTTTGTCATCACAGGGTCTTCAAATACCTCCAAAGTGAGAGGACAAATGAACTCTTGTGGTACTTCCTCAATTGAACTCATTCTGAATTTTGTGTATCCTTCCTTGATGAAAGTGCTCGATGTTAGGATTTGTGAGGTTGACACTCTTTTCTTGATTTGTTGGTGATGTTGTTGTGCCACAAGACAAGACCTGAAGTTGATGGACCGTGAAATTGCCCGACTTCACTCACGTACCTGACGCAGAAAATGAAGCGTTTATTATGGAACCTGGAATTGAGGCACTGTAGTAGAATAAAGATCCTTCAACGAACAAGAAGACGGCGAAACTAAATATTGTGTAAACAGTGCGGCACTACTACTATCGGTACCTCCAGCAAGAGTCTACTTAACTACTAGTAGTAGGTAGTACCAGAACTACGAGTACCGGTACCGGTAGTTGAAAGTGCGTTTGTATGGAAGAGAAGTGCTGCGCAGACGAATCAGACTTCTGATATTGCTGCTACGTTTGTACCAGTATTGCCTAGTTGTGGGGCAATAACGTGGTGGTGGTGGGCTCCTTCTCTTCTCGCTCCTCGATTCTTGTTTGACAAAAAGAAGAAGTAGTTAGTACGTGAAGATCTGAAGGCCATCGTGTCATCACCATCACCGGCCTCTCTTCTTGCTACTGACTGCCTTCCTTCGTTCTGGTTTTAGTCTTGCCATTTGATTTTTTGCAACAACATAAATTATGGCGTTCGGTTTGGGTCCGCGGAGTTACTTGGTTCGTTCGTCCAATCACCAGTAACTACGGTACCATCACCCTCCTCTGTAGCTTGATTCGCTGCGACCCTAATAATACCTGAAACAGAACTCGTGCGCATTGCAACTTCGTAACAGGGTTTGGAGAAACAACAACACCCCTCTACTCCTCTCTCTTCTTGGCATCTCAACAGGCACTCCTGAGTGGAAACCTCTCGAGAATCCTGCGATGATGGCACGAACGTGTTGTAGTGCCAGTGGAAGGAGATAGTAGTAGTAGAAATGCTTGCTGGAGCTCTAGAGAGCTAGCTAGCATCTGCTGCAGATGCTAGCGCCGGAAGTAGACTTCTAACAAGCAGTGGAACAACATCATGTTGATCCATCAATTATAGCAACAACATTAGTACAAATAATGCAGGAGTGAGGTACGATTCGACGAGGAGAAAAGAGACCAATGCAGCAGTAGTAGTAGCAGACCCTTCCAGACCACCCTCCTACCACCACCAACAACAAGAAGGCGATGTATCGAGATGAGAGAGCATGGAAATATTCATATCCATACATTAAATATAAATTCAAAGTTATCCAAGGATGAACACATGTGCACGCCAGCCTTGCTTGTGAGTAACTTCCCAAGTAGGGTGAGTGCACGTTGGAACGGATCAGGACATGGGCAGTCGTCCAATCAAGCAAGAGTTCATTGGACGTGGTGGCCATGTCCTTGCTTTTTGTGCACACCAACAACACGTTCCAGTTTGGCACCCAGCACCAGCGATACGGACACCACTTGTATGCCAGCATGTCCACAGGCACTAGTAGTAGTAGATGGACTCCCTTGGACGAGGCCGATTTGATTCGGTTGGAATTCGAAGACTTTGTGGACTTGCAGACTCGGTTGGTGTTGATGCCACGCGTAGTGGAAGAAGGAACGGGGGCTGTTGTTAGTGTCTTTCATCCTCGTCAAGTTGCTGATAATAGCACAGAAGAACTAGAAACATTGCCTGGGTCAACGGCTGCAAAGCCTGCGCTTTCTCCAAAGCAAGATTCGGCAGAACCATCTCAAGAACATCCTCACAATTTGGAAAGTCCAGTGCCTGACGAGTCCACTACCGGTTGTGTGCTCTTGGGATTGGAATCGCAACGCCAAGATTGGAAAGAAGAAGAATTCACATCCATTCTGGCTTCCCTTCGAACGGAGAAAAATCTACCACTTCGGTTGGTTTTTGAAATTCCTAAATCCGACGAAAAGTCTACGGAAACGGCACCGGCAGAGCCTCCCACTCAATCGGATCCTGTCAAGACGGAGATGACGCCGTCCAAAGCCATCGCTTCCTCTGAATCGCTGCAATCCGGTATGTTGGCGTTGTCTGCCTGGGGCATGCGAATGAGGGCTCAAGCGACGGAGGCTGCTACCACACTGTCTTCGGCTGCCAAGGAACATGCCAAACAATTCAATGTCAAGGAACACACTTCGTCATCAAACTCCCACTGTGGCATTTATTTGCAGACGTCTGTTGGTGCATTTGTCCCTGTAGACAAGGCACAGAAGGTTACCACGAGCTCCTTGCTGCTGCTTAGAAAGTCAGCTACCGAGGCAGCGCCTACCAATGGATGGTCGTTCCAGTGGTATCGAAATAGAGTAGATGAGTCTCCTGGCTCGGAAAAGGATTCGGAAGCAGAATGGATTGCTCTTGAAGGAGCTACTAACGCTGCATTCCAGCCAAATGCCACGCTTGTTGGTCGCCGATTGCAATGCATTGTGTCCATCCCAGAGTCGAGAGATCCAGTGTCCAGTGATGACGATTCGGACGATGAGTCGAGTGTCAGCTCGACAACAACCACTCATACATTATGCGAAATGACCACAACTGTACTAGCGGATACAACTTTGTTCAATGGAGCTCGGAATGCTTTGTTACGCGGTGCTAGTTTTGGAGGAATGAAGGGTCTGGGAAATGCAGAAGGTCGACAATTTCGCATCGAAGTTTCTATTGGTTTGACGCCAAGCAAACATGATCGGCACCCATGCAGTGCCGTTCAGATTTTTCAGATCAGTGGATCTGATAATATATCTTTGACTGCCAAACCTATTTTGCAGGCAACAGCGGATGTTCCTTCGTCTGATCCCAAGGCGCTAGACTTGATTCTATCAGCACCACCCGACTCGGTATTGTCCGCCCTTTGTTCCAATGGATGCTTGAAGCTAGAAGCTGCCAACCGATTTTCTCGGGAGTCTCTACTGATGACATTAGGAATTGCCAATTATCGAGGGAAACCCGCGGAAATGGATGTTCAAACAGTTCTATTCCAAGATTCCCGATCGAATGTGCAGAGTTTGTTGGATGACGATTTTTCAAAGTCCTCCGATTCTAGTGAGGCAGATGACACCACCACAGATTCTCCAGAGCCATCGCCTCAAACGCCAACCAAGGAATCGCCACCGGTGGAAACAGAGACCCCCTCCAAAACACCGGAACGTGTTGGACCACCAGCCTCACCACAAGAGGACCAAGATACGATAGCACTACAGCGGGAAATAGAAATGCTGCGGAGTAAACTTTCAAAGAAAGACACTGCTGTCGCGGATCTGAAACAGCAACTGACAAAATTCCACTCAGCTAGTGAATCTGCCCAGCAGGCACTCCAGACACGAACCCAGGAACTTCACCAATCGCAGCAAGAACGGGACCGCCTGCAACAGTCTATCCTCAAGTCGGAACAACATTCCAAGAATCAAGAGAACAAAATCCAACGAATGGAGGACGAACACAAAATTCAAGTGTCTATACTTGAAGATCGCCTTCAACAACAGTCCACACGAATTTTAGAGTTAGAAAAGGCAAACAAAGCGCTTCAAAACGAGAAGGCTGTAGTGCAAGCTGCCGTGGACGCACGGGAAGCCAAGTTGACAAAAATGGGAGAGTTACAAGCTTCTTTCGAAGAACTATCGATTCAAGTTGCAAAACATGACGCTATTCGAGTAGAATTGGAAACTTCCAACCGTCGCTACGACGACATCCGTCAAGCCTTGGAGAAGGTTGAAGAGGTTGAGAAGAAATGTCGAAAAGAGTTGGAAGTTGCCAAGGTAGCCATTGACAATTTGACGGCTCAGGTGGCGGAAGAACAAAAGACTGCCGCAGTGTCAACCTCAAAGTTGGATATATTGGAGAAAAAAGTCCAGCAGCTACGAGGAGAGCGAAACAGTTTGAAGCAAAAGAATGACAGCTTGTCGAAGGAGATTGCCCATCTCTGCAAGAATGGGCGCTCGATCAAAGATATTGAACGGGTGCTAGTCGACTATCAAGTTGTGCAGGATGAAGTGGAGAACTTGCGGAAGCAAAAGCGCAAGGCTATGGAAGAAGCGCATACATACCGAACTTCTTTTGAGAAGGCGCGAGCTGCTCATGAGATGTTGGGTGTCGAGAGTGAGACCCGAGCCGCCCTGGAAAGGAATGCAGAGCTTGAACGTCTTCTCGCAGAGATGACAGAATATGTGAATGCCAAGGAGATGCAAATGGAGACTATGAAATTGGTGAACGAGCATTTGCAGCATGAAATTCATTCCTTGGCAAAGGCCAACTTGAACAAGAACGAAGTGTAAATACTTGGCTGTAGTTGTTAGTGGGACATAATGTTTTTGTCTATGTACATGATTACAGTAGTTAGTAGAAGTTTTTTCCTCCTGGTCTCACGGATTCAGATTCCACTACTGTTTGAACGCACGTCTCCCCGTTATGACCGCTCAACTTGTTCGAGCATCAGTATGGACTTGTGACCAATTCCCAAATCTGATATGGGTGTATCGTCCGGTGCTTCTAGAATGTTTCCCTTCAAAGTCAGTTGAAACTCCTTCTGAGACATCCCCGTGCGCTTGACTACTTTCGCCTTCACCCTCTTCAAAGTGGATGTGGGGCCAATATTGTCCACTGGAATTGGAACACCTGACCAATGCAGCACACTGATGTTGAACACTTCCATTCTTACACTGTCGTTGTACTTTATACCGCACGCCTGCAGGGTCTTGTCATTCTCCAACTCTTGCCCTCCAAAAATGATACATTGTTTCTCCACGTCGATGGTTCCTTTCTTGGCAATCATACTTTTGAGATCTGCAATAGTTTGGGTCATTTCAGCTTCGAATCGAAGACGCTTTCCACCAGGAACATCCACCACGATTTTCATCGCCTCGAGACGTATGACAGCATCTGATTTGATTCCTTGATCTCCAATGTTGTCATCGTCGCGAATGTAGTGATTTTTGTACAGTAATCTTTGATGTTCGATTGGGATTCCCTTGAGCTTCAAAATTGTGTCCCGCACATCATCGGCGTATTCTAGAGGGTCCGAGGCAATTCGAAATTGCTCACCATTCCAATGCTGGATGACCAGCTCATATTTTGCTTTGGTAGGTAGAGGAGCAACTCCCAAACCTACATTCAGTTTGATTCGTTGTCTTGGAACGACAGCCGGCGCAATGTCAATTTCGTCCAAAACCAACACCGTTTTGTGTTTTACCCCTTCACTTTCGAGAGTCACACTATTTTTCAATTCCTTCCCTTGGAAACTCAACTTTTGTCGCTTTGTTGCAATGTACTTCTTTTCCAGAATTGCCTTCTTGACAGCAGAAATTGTATCGCCTGGCTTCAGATGTTCAAGAGTGAATACGTCCCCCGAGGCGTGTGCCACAGACACGGTGAACTCTTCCAATTTTAGGACATCCCCCCTATCAATCGAGTACTCAAGCAGTGACGATTCCTTCTCCAATTCCATCCCACCAAATAGAATACACATGGCGTCAACTTCAACATGAGTCTTTTTGGAAACCATAGTCATTAGGGCACCGACAGTCATTTCAAGCTCTACCACAAACTTCAGCAACTCCCCTCTTGGAGTCTCTACGCTGATCCGGGCGGGGTCGAGGACAAGTTTGGAGCCATCTTCAATGCCCTGATCTTCCAACGATGCCTGCTCGTCTACGGGAGAACCTTTCCAAAATAAAAACTGGTCATCTGGGGACAGGCCAATCTTTTCGGAAACCGACTCTTTCAGGTCATCGATATAATCAGTCGGACGGGCGGTCACCTCTATTACATCACCATTCCAGTGTTTCACCTTGATTCGAATATCTCCAATTATCTTCGTCGGCAACACTCCAAACGATATCTTCTTTGCATCGGGTACTGAGAAATTCCTCTTCCTCTTCCCCTGCAACACCAAAACGGACTTGTGCTTGACCATTTGCTGGCGAAGGGTTTTTCGCTTGTCAAGTAGGTTTCCATCAAATGCGACATGTTGCTTTTCGATTGGAATTTGTTTTCTTTCAAATATTCGCTTTTTGATGTCTTCCACAGTTTCACCAAGATGGACTTTCTTGAGGACGAAGTTTTTTCCAGACCAGTGCATGACTGTGAGTTCCACCAACTCATCTTCGTCCACCTCGTTGTCAAAGAAAAAGACCCGACGATTCCAGTTCGGAACGACAGGCCAAATCTCTGTATCGACGTTCTTGAACTTCTTCATTTTCATGAGTTTAAGTTGCAGCAAACCACGGTCAGGAAGTGTGATATCGTTGCTGTTGGGGTCTTCCAACACAATTATCGATTTGTGCGAGACCGACGCCGTGTCAAGGGTTTGACCATCTTGCAACATCTTGCCGTTTAGAGTGAGGCGCTGCAAATTTTCTGGAACCTTGCTCTCTACTGCAATTCGCTGTTTCAGAATATCGATGCTGTCATGTGGGTCCATACCTTCCATTATGTGCACATCTCCGAGCCAATCCATTACGTAGATCAGGAACACTTCCAGCAACACCACGTCCAAATGCTCAACAGTCGACTCCCTGAGCGACTGTGAGTTTAGTAGTCCCTCGCCGCCATTCATAAGGCATTGGACTGCAACTGGAATACCTGTTCGGTTGTACAATGCTTTCTTGATACTCTTGACAGAGTCATTCACAGAAGGGAAAAGTGTGTGACGGCGTCCGTTCATATCTGCGACTATCAACTTGAACGGTTCCAGTACCAAGGTTGAGTGTGGCTGTATTCCTTGTTCTTTCAAAGTCAAATCGTCTCGAACCGGTTGTCCCTGGAACGTGAGACGTTGTTCATCGATTGGTACAGCAAGCAGCTCTGATATTTTGTTGCGAACGTCATCCATATATTCCGTTGTTTCCACGTCTACTGTAACTGCTTCTCCGTCCCAATGCTCAACAAACACCTCAAAAGATCTGACCTCGAGTTGCAACCCTTGCTCTAGCTTGAGCTTCGTGAATAGCACGTCATTGCTGAGCTCGTCGTCGCCTTCGCAGAAAAACAGCCTTTGCTTAGTAACCTTGAATTCTGGTACCTCGGCTTCGATTACATTCTTGATATCCTCAATTGTTGTGGTTGGAAGAATCGTCATCTTAACTTTTCGCCTGGTTCCAGGTATTTCAATTTCAATCACAGGGGGTTCAACGTCGAAAATCACTCCGGGCTTCACGTCTTCAGTATCAAGGAACACTTCATCCTCGTCCATGTCAAATTCCAAATCCCCAAGCATGAATCCACCGACAGGTATACCGAATTTTGTCAACTTCTTCTTGACATCCCGTACTGTGTCATCAGGGATAATTGTCAATACGAAAGTACGCCCTTCCCGTGTCTTGAAAGAAACCTCTCGTCCAGGGGCATCATCCTCAACTTCGACAACCTGCAAAGCACTGCCGTCAATTTCAATTTTTTCGAATGTCTCATCGTCGTCGATTTTCTCTCCATCCGCATCCAAAAAGCAGAAACGATGGTTGGCCTTGGGTGGCGTGATGTCCTTTTCCATCAATATTTCGCAAATTTCCTCCATAGTGTTGGAAGGAAGAATGGACAATACCGCTTTCTCCCCATTTGGAAGCAACGCGGAAACTTCGACTGCATCGGGTTCTACCCGCAATACGTCAGTCCTCTTCAATCGAGCAAAGCCGAAATCATCATCCAATGATTCGTCGTCGTCATTGAGAAATACACGCACTTTTGATGGTGCGAGATTGAACTTTTTCGCAACTTTATGTTTGGCCTGCTCCACGTTTTCTTCGGGGTCAATTTGAAGCACAAAACTTCTTCCGTTGGATGTCTTAACTGGAATTTCCATCTCTTCAGGTAGTTTCATTTCTAGGCGTCCACCGGGCTGGAACTTCAGTTTCTTTAATGTTGTCTTGTCATCGAGCTCATGGTCGTCGGAATCCAGAAAGAATATCCGTTGGTTTGATTTAGAAACTCCAGTCTTCTCCTCAATTACATCCTTCACTTCGTCGATCGTCATAGTTGGTAATAACGCAAGTGACACAGGATCACCATTGGGCATCTTCACTTCCATTCGTTCTGTTGGTTCAATAGTCAGCACATCCGTTTTCTTCATCCGTGTGAAGTCAAACACTTCGTCGAACGCTTCGTCGTTTACAAACACTCTGATCTTGTCGGGGGATAGACCATATCGCTTCCCTGCCTTTTGTTTCACTTCTTTCACTGTGTCATCCGGGTCAATTTGAAGCACAAACGTTCGTCCATTCGACGTCTTCACCGGAATCTCCAACTCGTCGGGAAGCTTCATTTGAAGGCTCTCACCAAGAGGTAAGTCAAGCTTCTTTAGTGGTGTTTCTCCATCCAGGACATCTTTATCCGAGTCAAGGAAGAAAATTCTTTGGTTTGATTTCGGCACGCCTGTCTTCTCCTCGATCACATCCTTCACATCGTCAACAATCATCGTTGGTAACAACTCAAGGGAGACAGGTTCGCCATTGGGCATCTTCACCTTCAACACCGTAGGCTCCACCGAAACCACATCAGTCTTCTTTACCCGCGTGAAATCGAATTCCTCATTGACCTCTTCGTCGTTTACAAACACCTTGATTTCGTCGGGGGATAGACCATATCGCTTGCCTGCCTTTTGTTTCACTTCATTCACAGTGTCATCCGGGTCAATTTGAAGCACAAACGTTCGTCCATTCGACGTCTTCACCGGAATCTCCAACTCGTCGGGAAGCTTCATTTGAAGGCTCTCACCAAGAGGTAAGTCAAGCTTCTTTAGTGGTGTTTCTCCATCCAGGACATCTTTATCCGAGTCAAGGAAGAAAATTCTTTGGTTTGATTTCGGCACGCCTGTCTTCTCCTCGATCACATCCTTCACATCGTCAACAATCATCGTTGGTAACAACTCAAGGGAGACAGGTTCGCCATTGGGCATCTTCACCTTCAACACCGTAGGCTCCACCGAAACCACATCAGTCTTCTTTACCCGCGTGAAATCGAATTCCTCATTGACCTCTTCGTCGTTTACAAACACCTTGATTTCGTCGGGGGATAGACCATATCGCTTGCCTGCCTTTTGTTTCACTTCATTCACAGTGTCATCAGGATCAATTTGAAGCACAAACGTTCGTCCATTCGACGTCTTCACCGGAATCTCCAACTCGTCGGGAAGCTTCATTTGAAGGCTCTCACCAAGAGGTAAGTCAAGCTTCTTTAGTGGTGTTTCTCCATCCAGGACATCTTTATCCGAGTCAAGGAAGAAAATTCTTTGGTTTGATTTCGGCACGCCTGTCTTCTCCTCGATCACATCCTTCACATCGTCAACAATCATCGTTGGTAACAACTCAAGGGAGACAGGTTCGCCATTGGGCATCTTCACCTTCAACACCGTAGGCTCCACCGAAACCACATCAGTCTTCTTTACCCGCGTGAAATCGAATTCCTCATTGACCTCTTCGTCGTTTACAAACACCTTGATTTCGTCGGGGGATAGACCATATCGCTTGCCTGCCTTTTGTTTCACTTCATTCACAGTGTCATCAGGATCAATTTGAAGCACGAACGTTCGCCCATTCGTCTTCACTGGAATCTCCAATTTATTAGGAAGCTTCATTTGAAGGGTCTCACCAAGGGGTAAGTCAAGCTTCTTGATTGGAGTGCTTCCATCTACATCGTCGTCGGGATCAAGGTGGAATATTCGTTGATTGGCCCTCGGGATGCCTGTCTTCTCCTCAATCACATCCTTTAGATCATCGACTGTCGTGGTAGGCAACAGCGGAACTGACATGGAGTCGCCACTGGGAAGTTTCACATCGATATTTGTAGGTTCAATCGCAAGGACTTGTGTTTTCTTCACTCGCGAGAAATCAATATCTTCGTCAACCTCGTCGTCATCTAACAACAATCGAACATCCCCTGGTTGGAGATTCACTCGTTTTGCAACCTTGTCCTTAACATCCTTGACCGTGTCATGCGGATCCAGATCCAAGAAAAATGTACGTCCATTCGGTGCTTTTATTGGTACTTGAACTTCATCAGGTTCGGTCATTCGAAGAGTAGTACCCGGTTTGACATCAGTTTTTGAAAGCGGCGTGTCATTGTCAAGTTCGTCTTCGTTGTCGAGATAGAAAATCCTCTGTTTAGAAGCTGGAATTCCGGTATTCTTTTCAATTTCATCCTTGATATCCTGTATCGTTTCCATAGGTGTAAGGGGGAGTTCGATAGGACCGTGATTTGGTAGTTCAATCGAAATCTTGGGGGGATCTACGATCAATACATCGCCAGGTGAGAGTTTTGTATTCTTCTTCACGGGTTTGTCGTCGTCCTTCTTCAAAGACAACGACTTCACCGGAACTCCGATCTTTTTTGCAATCTTGCGCTTCAATGTCGGAATGCTTTCATCGGGGTCGATAACAAGGACGAACGACCTTCCATCTGGAGATTTGACGGTAACCTCCTTTGGAGTGTCGTCTGGTCGAACCTGCAAGGCCGTTCCATCCTTAACACCAGCCTTAAACGCCGGTGTGTCATCATCCAACTCTTGATCCTTGTCCAAGAAGAAGATTCGCTGCTGATCTTTTGGTACGCCGCACTTTTCCTCTATTATTTCCTTGATGTCACCAATAGTCTGTGTCGGGAGAACGTCCAGTTTGACCTTATCCTTCCCAGGACAAGAGACCTCGATTTGAGGAGGTTGTATGGTAAAAGAACGACCTGGTCTAGGTTTTGCATCATCCGCGGGTTCGTTGCCATCGTCATCGACAAGTCGCATTTGCTTGCTGGGAAATCCACTAGGCTTCACCAACTTCTTCTTAATATCCTTGATGGTGTCATCGGGGTCAATGAGCAAAGTGAAGTTGCGACCATTGGGGGTTGTGACAGCAATCTCTGGAGGCTTGCATGGAACGGGGAGATAGGTGACGCCCTGCTTGGGGGTGTCATCGTCTCCTAGTGGATCACCGCCGTCCTCGGGCACGAGATTAAATCTGCGAGGTGGACGGTTAATTCTCTTGCCAACCTTATCTTTCAAGTCTTTAACCGTTTCATTTGGCTCCAGAATAATGTCAAATGGCCTTCCTTTCTCAGGTCGCACTTTGATTTTTGGTTTTCCCGGCCTCTTTATGACAATGGGTTCATCGTCGTCAATATCACATTGATCCAATGTTTTGGTAGGGTCAACAGGCTTATTTCGGTGCCAAAGAGCTTGTTTGTCCTTTGGAATGTCATGATCCTCTGCAATCTGATCTTGGATTTTATCAATAGGTTCAGTTGGGTTCACTCGTAGCTTTGTTTGATCCCCACTTGGAAATTGCAAAATGATACTCCTGGGTTCAAGATGCAGCGTCGATTTGTTCTTGATTCCACTCGCAGTCAGCGTTTTGGGCTCGTCAACGGGTCTCCGCTTAAAAGTCAGGATTTGCTTGTCAACTGGAATGTTTTCTCGATCTTCGATCATCCTTTTGACATCCAGTAATATATTGTCCTTTTTGACAGACAGTTGGAATTTTGTATTGTCCCAATCCTTAACCACAAAAATAATCATAGACTTTGACTTAGGTGCCGGTGACATTTCCCGCATCACCAATGTATCTCGATGTTTGATATTGTAGTCTGTGAGAGTAGCGGTATCTTTGGTAAGTTCTTTCCCGCCAAAAAACAGATGTTGGTCTTTTGGATCCATTTTTATTCTGTTTTTGACCTTTGTCTTGACAGAGAGTATTGTATTCAACGGTTCAACGTCCAACTCAATGGTAGGTCCTTCTAGTGGTTTGACAAAAATGATCATTCCCCCCAAATCCAATACATTTCTATGTCGGATCTTGTATTTGGACAATGGATTGCCGTCCTCCAGTGGCACTCTCTTGAACGTCAGGCGCTGATCTTTCACAGGTATGTTAACTTTTGGCTCGGCGAGTTCTTTGACAGCTTCAATAGGATCGTCATGGTCCACTTCAAATAGAAACTTCTTCCCCTTGGGTGTTCTGACAAAAATTTCCATAGGGCCAAGATCTATCGTATCTCCATTCCGAACTCCAGACCCTACTAGCGTCTTTTCGTCCTTGAGTGGCTCCCCTTCAAAGGACAATCGCTGATCATCCACTGGAATCCCCCGCTTTTTGAAGATTTTCTCTTTGCACTTGGAAATTCTACTACCGGGAATGGTTGGAATCGGAAAGACTTCTCCCTTGTGTGTTCGGACAAAGATCTTCCATTTGCCTTTGTCACCCCCATCCCCTGCGTTCTTGCCCTTCTTCCCCCGGACGACTTCATCGTTGTGACCTAACATTTTCCATGTCCCTCCGACACTATGCTTCTCGACTCGTCGAATATCATCACTGACCACCATGAAACCCGAAGAGTTGGGGTCCAGCGACGACATGTCCCGTTTGTAGACAGGCTTGACCCATAAACCCCTAGGCTTGAAACTTTTCGGAACCTTGGAATCTGGCGGATAAAAAATCATATCTTCCGGGTTGACTTTCTTGGTGTCTTTGACGTGCTCTAGTTTGTAGCCCCAGGCACCTTGCAAGGGGTTGTTCTGCAAGACGCGAATGTCGATCCCAGCCTCGTCATCGTCTCTGAAAACCCAGACTTCCACGGGGTTTTTAGCTTCCAAAGTGAAACCAGGAAACGCCCACATTCCCTGATGTTCCTTACTGCGATCCTTGGTTACCTTTGTACCCTGTTTGTACACCCATGCCGATTGCTTGTTGGCGGGTATGAAAATGGTAGAACGGAGGGGTTTGACTTCTAAGCTCATAATGAATGCTACCTGAAGCTACAGCGCTGAATACAGGTGGGTTTACTGTGCAGCAGGCTATCGTTGTTTTGGTTGGACGTGGCTCCTTGCGTTATTGGTTGGAACCGAGGCTCTACTAGGTTGTCAGTTTGTCGGCGTTTTAGTCTGCTATTTGGAGTAGTACTCGATTTGTTGAGACTCTCCCCAACGTTTCCTGTAAAACGGAAGTCAGAGAAGTCGTATTGTGCCAAGAAGTGTTGATGACTGGAACGACTCAAGAAACAAGTTTCGGCGGGCAGCACCTTGTCCAGCCAATCAAAACCACTGATTCTAATATATATGGCAGTCTGGGCGTCGGATCGCTATTCTCGCTCCTTATTTTAATTATCACAGTTCCTCACAGGTTAGTGATTGTTCCATGTTTCATAGTATTTCCACGAGTAGGAAAAAGAGTCATAATCTGCGTCGACACGCATCATGCACTGCTGCTGCTGCTACTACTACTACCACCGTCGTAGGCAAACGAGTCGGCGAATCCGCTGATTCTAGCTAGGTAGCTGATGACTACTCCTGAATATTTCAGCCGAGTGGCGGCCGGAGGAGGATGGCGGCCTTTTCTCATCGATGACTTACCGGTAAGCACATAGGAGAGGCAGGCGTGCGAAGTGGTAGTGGTGCTTGTCGCAGCGTCTCAGTGGTGTAGTGGACGGCAGCGAGACCGTTCCACATGGGAAAACAGCAGACTACTGCACACAGCAGCAGCCCCCTTCTTGTGGGTATTGTTATTTGTTGCACAAGCAAGTAACGCCTCCGCTGAATACCCTCTGTTGTTTTCCTGTGTGCTGAATTTTCTGGTAAGAGAAGCATCTACGGTAGAGGATCTACAGGTAGACGAGGATTATTTGTGCTGGCAGAAGTGTAGCCAAGAGCCTCGTATTCCGGTAGTTTGTGAAGCTTGTCCAGTCTGCACATATTTAGAACCATGGCGGATGCTGAACCAGAATACGTGACATCAATCACCCCCAGCGACGTCTTGTTTGGACGCGGCAGTGGCCCAAATGATCATGAAGGAAACATCCGATTTCGTGACATGGTAGCTCAACGCAAGGCCGAGTACATGGCCACGAATCACCGCCAAACCAAGGCCACCATTGCCAAGTCCATTGTAGACGCCGTCTTTGCCAGCAATGGTCGTTTCTTGAAAAAGCTCGAACCATCCGAAGCACAAAAGCTTGGCTTGAACAGTCAGATCGACATTTACGCTGTAGTTGACGATGATACCATCATGGAAAAGGCCAAGCAAGCACTGCGGCAGAATCGAGACAAGGGAACCCCTCTCACGAGTAGCTCGCCTATGGGTCGTCCTAAGACACCGCCCCGCTCCACACAATCAACACCTATCTCTAGTGGCGGCGGCGTTGGCGGTGGTCCTCGCCCCTACTCTATGCAAGGCAATGTTCCCCAGAACAACATGTCCCGAATGTACCACAACCAGCAGCAGGCAATGCACAGCCATGCAGGTCCCAACTATCTTGCGGATACTGATGAGTATGAAACCTATACGGCGCCCCTAGACGACCCAGAAGATGCCAATCTCTTTTCGCGTCCACCCATGGCTGGAGGGGGAATGCCAGGCAAGCGCTCGTCCTTGTTGGGAGCTCGAAAGGATGGCCTCGGTCGCCGAGACTCGGTCCCCTTGTCAGATATCTGGAGAAGAGAATCGTATCGAGCCGGCGAGTCCATGCAGATGAGTGAACTGATGGAATCCTTCAAGGGTATGTCTACATCCGAAATGAACTCCTCCAGTGATACCATTGGAACCATCGAGGGGAACCCTTTCGGAGCCAGCCATATGAGCGGAATATCCAACATGAGTGTTGTCAGTATGTCCAGTGGTGTTTCCATGTTCAAAAGCCCAAATAGCGATTCCGAAAAGGGAGCGTCCCCTGATGGGGAAGCACAAGATGCGTGGAGAGGTGCACCCCAACAACTTCCTGCACAACAATCCAACAACTTTGCCCGCCCTGAACCTCGTGAGTCCATGGTCCCCGGTGACATGTGGACATCGGGAGCTCTGAATAACCTGCTGCAGGCTCCAATGGAAGGGAGTAGCATACTTGGGCTAGATGAGTCGCAGATCATGCCCCGAACGTTGCAAGCCATGGACGAACATCCTGAAGCGTTGGGAGGGTACATGGGTTCATCGTCCTTGTCCGTGTTGCGGGCGGCGGAACACAATTCCGACAGAATTTTGCCTCCAGAACGAAAGTAGTTTGTCGTACAGTGCTGTACCAGGATCCTTGGGAGGCTCCTGTGTGATGTAATTTGTGACGTGAAATTCTTTCCAAGGTGCATCAGTATGGTATCATCAGCAACAACAGTAAATCTTGGATGGAGACTGACTCTGTGAAAGTTGTGGATGCATGAACACATTGTACAGTCTCTCTTTGGTCTCTAGCAGCATTACTGTAGCAGTTTGTTTCTTTACTCTTTCACTACATAGAAGAATGGCGGTGGAATCAATCACGGGTCGTAGAAATCTAGTTTTAATTTTCAGGATTCGGTTCAAAACTTGTGACGTAGAACCATCGACCAAAGGCTCCCACCCAAAAGCATTGCAGCCGAGCCGTAGGAACGCGGACTTCCGCAATCCACCCCGCCCCAGCCAAATCCTTGAACTCTAGTTCATACCCCGGCATGGTGACCATTTCGGTAGCCACGCTGGCCGTGACGCGGGCCGCCATTTCTTCGAACCATCCCTTGGGTTTGTTGGGATGCTGGTCCGGGAGGTGGTGACCACGCATGACACGCTTCAATTCCTTTTTGGCATCAAAGCTATTCATGGGGGGACATGTTTGACAAGCGTAAATGTAAACAACGGGAAGGAGCAAGATCATGAGAAGCGTGAGATCTGTGCGGAACAGAATCTTGAGAACAATCAGAGCTCCCAAAAGTCCCAGACCATATTGCAAAAGGCGCTGAGTTTCTTGTGGACTGAGAGTGTTCACCCGATTGTTTGCCGCGGTAGGAGGGGGTGTGGTGAAAGAAGTACGAGTAGCCGGTGGACTCTTGGTGTATGTGGACACAGAAACCGTTCGAATCTCCGATACGGGGCGCCCGGCTTCATCGACAAGAACTTGACAAGCTGCGCCATTCTCTCTCAAAACACCAACTATAACATTCTTTTCTGGACAGTAATGTACATCTTGGAAGTAGACATCCGTAAGGGGCACATTTCGACGAAGGAGTCGGAAGCCTTGCAATGGTTTGTTCTCGACGGACCAGCCGTCATTGGGTTTGATGCTGCGAAGATGAGACAAGGCAGCTTGCGTGGAGGCGGTCATGACACTAGAATTTCAAGGTCCGAAGATATTCAATTGCGATGCGAGAATGAAAAAGATCAGGATGAAAGTGACTACGGCTCCAGTCGTACGAGTACGGTTGAAACAACCAAATCGTTGTTAGAATGGCAAGTTGATATCGAGAAAAGAGGAGGCGTGGCTGTAGTTGGGGGTCCACGACCCACCTGTCCAATAACGAACAAACGGACATAACAAATCCGGGTGTCTAAACATGTCTTCCAAAGCTACTGTGTCGTACCCACGCTGAGCTTCCTTGGTTGATTCTACAATCTTCACAATAGCATCATCACAAGTATTCAATTTTGCAAGAAGGAGAGTGTTGCAAAAAACACCAACCAGCGTATTCAAAAACAGGCATCGGTTTCAGAACTTGAGTGATAACATTGTGCCGGTAGTAGGCCATGCATGGCGGAACAATCGGAATCTCACAAATGATGACTTTTTGACTGCAGGCCTATGCAGGTCTGCTTCTCAAGCCGCGAGGAACACTTTGTGATCGGAAACCTCACGTTCGACAACGGATTGAGATCAGGCTTTTGTACTTACTGGCCACGCAGAAATGTGGCTTGTCTGTAACTTGGAGGCATGGTTTTATGACCGTTTCTTGGTGTGGTGGCGTCGAATGATAAGTCTGAATGCGAAGAAATCAGGGGGACATTATAAGGGCTGCGACAAGACTTCGACCCACTTCTCTACAGTCTAGACTTAACGACCGGGAATAGCAGTTGACACCCTACCTGACACGTCGTCTACAAACTGACACCAATCGCCGCCATTGGTTGTCTCCTATGTTAAGTCTTGAGGGCGTTGACATTTCACTACTACCAAAGGTTGGCACCACCACCGTGGGATTTCCGGGATTTCCAACCCACCATACCGATTGCCGTACATGCACTACTCAACCGAGACGTTCCGAGAGTATCGTTGCCCAGGTTCGACAGCAAACGTATCTTGGCAGTCACTACTTTTGATCCACGCTGCAGAGGTCAGATCCAAGCTTTGCCCATTTCTATTAAAAGCACAGTAGACCGTAGTACCGAGAACCATGCCCGCCTTGATTGAAAAGCGCTGTGTCCAGTTTCTGGACGAAGATGAGGTCCAATTCGTGCCTCATCGATTGGAATACACACCGAGGGAAAGATTCAACACTTGGGTGACTTCCAAAGAGTTCAAGCTATCTCGTGAATGCACCAAGCGACTTGCTGCCAAGATGGACGAGCGATCGAATCCTAACAAGAAGGCCAGAAGCTTGCGACAAGAAACGAGGGGGCTGGAGAATCAGACCAAGGACGGTCACGCTAAGAAAAGGGGAGCAGTCGCGGAGGGGTTGGCTGCCGTGATGACAGAACAAGCTCGCCAGAGGTTGGAGGGATGCAAGGACATTGAAGCTATTCGAACTCAGTACATCAAGATCTCTGTGCGCTATATGGAGGCAGCCGCCTCCAGGGGAGAGGCAGACTTTGTCGCTCGAAAGCAACTAGAGCGGGGTCGGGATTGGAAGACCTACGCAGCAATGCTGTCCAAACCAAGAGCTCGCCGTCGGTTGTCCAACCTCTTCTTTGGAAGCCGAGTGGACAAGCTGGCGTGCGATAGCGTCAAGGAGAGTGTCAAAACACTCGACGATGAGAGTTCTACGTTAAGCGCTACCAGCTCTGTCTCTCTGGAACGAACTCTTGTCGCCCAGTGAATATACCCTTCTACAGCACACTTCTTCACACGCATGTTACATCTAGCCAGCCACGGCGACTGTGATACTCACAGTCTGTAGGGTTGATGAACAGCCAACCCATTGTACGCAACTACGCAATTAATATTGTGGATCATCGGCAGCTCACATGTTTCATTGTCATTCTGGGGTAACGATTGCCCCTAATCACCATCATCCTATTGTCACTAAGCCGTTGTTTTGTATACTTTCAGTTACTATTACTCTACCCTACTTCCTCCTAGCTTTCACAAGTAGCATTCACTTCAGGCGATTTCATGGTGGTCCCTTCTTGACGCCGGACGTTGGTGAGGTCCATTCCGAAGTCCCGCTTCGCATCGGTAGGGACCCGCCAATCAAAAAGATTCCTTTTCGGGACCCGGGTCCTAAAAATGGGACCTTCCGGCTTTCGCGCAATTCTTATGTTGGCCATGATGGTTCCGTTCTTTCAATATAGCAAGCTATCAATGTGGAGTTGTTAGGGTTTTTCTTTTTCCAATATGTTCATACTCCTTGTTGCAACGAAACCAAGCTGCAACCAACGACGGCAGCTTGGTCAATTGCTCTCTAGGTAGTTGGAGGAGACGGTTCTTCGTAGATTCTCCTTTCGGAAACTCCTGTCGCCGTGATTGCCCGGTGACCAAGCAAAAGTCGTACGAGTCAACCACGACTCGGGTGGATCCTGCCAAGACTAGAGTGGAGACCTCTGGCAAACAATTCTGCAAGCAGCACAGTAGCGACAGAATTTCCTACGGACTGTCTGCAAATCTTGGTTGTGAGCGAGTGTATGAGTGCAACTAAGAGCGACGAGGCCAAGGCCAGTGAGGACGACGCCTTTACTACTTTCTTTCGAAAAGCGTCAAATACCATGAGTGGAACAACCAGTGAATCGTCGGCGCACGGCGACAACACTGATATCTTTAGCAGCTTTTCCTCTCTGTTTTCCAGTGGCACGAGTACCACCGAGGATGCTAGCCCAAAAATCAATGTCGCCCAAGACTTTCAGCGTTTCATTCAAGAGTCTTCTACCAAGGACCTCGTACTAGTGCTGCTGGTGCTGATCGGAGGTTATGCGGTCATTAAATCTATTCTGAGTGCTGTGTTTTCCTTTGGAATTGTCCTTTTCCCCATCTTGTACGTATATTGTCTACAAACATGTCCCGAAGAAGGGTCATTTGATGCAAGAAGAGAATTCAAACGGGTACTTCGTGGACATCATCTTCCAGAGGATCACCCAGACAAGCCAAAGGGATACTTTGAACGCATGATGGCCAAGGCCAATGCGGCCATCAAGGTAGAGTCTGCCACTCTTGCCGGATGTGCTCAAACAACCAACAAGTACTGGAATATCTTCGTTATTGTCAACTTGAAAGTACCTACAGAGCACATTCAACTATATTGGATTGGTATTGCTGGTAATTGGTATTACATAACGACCAGGCCGTTCGAATTGGGTTCCAAGAAGAAGAACTAGCTGAAGCGGTGATACTCCATTTTCAATCAGATCGTATCTTGCTCTAGTGAAGCTGTCTTGGCGTCGTACATACTTAGCAGTACAGCATGCTGTATTTCAACCTTTCTTCCCCTTATTTTGCCTTAAATTGTTCTAGAGGTACTATCACGGCGCTTGCATTTGAATAGAAGAAGGGCACGAGAATGATGGAGAAACGCATTCTAAAAGGATACCTAGTCCTTCCTTCTCTCTCTTTGGTTTGCGCTCCCGTCCGTTGCCATTGTCGAAAGACAAAGGACTGAGAAGTGACATCCTTCACTATTGGATTGTCTGGTGTTTAGATACGTGCTACTCTAGGAGAATTGGTAGTACTGCCATTAAGAACTAGTGTAGATACAAACCACTTTGTAATCTGGAATTGGGAAAGTTAGGTTCTACTATCTAGGTAGTGCCACCTAATTCTTAGACTGTTGTAATTTGTATTGCTCGCCGTGTTTGTAATTACGAAAAGGGGGATCTGTCCCCCTTTTGCTTCGGTTGATCTCGTCTCATACGGAGTGAAGCACAGTTTCCCGTAATGTCGGAATATATAGGGCAGCATGGCGCTTTTTATGGTTCTACACATCGCACAGCAATCAACGCCGACCGAAAGCTCCCAGAGTCCCTTGTCTACGACAACAGCGTCCATTGGGTAGCTTCTCTAATCCTATATCAACACTCCAATTCATCTTTTTAGCAATGTAAAATCTCTATATCAATCTCTAGACTAACAATGAATGACGACGTAGCTCTTTGCGAATTCCTTTGGTATGCCTTTCCGCATCTTTCACATCTCCTTGGGCACGCTCCAAGGCTCGAAGTCTACTGGGCAAAGACGCCATTTCATACATTTTTGCAACAGCTTCATCGTCGAATTGCCCGTCTTGTCTTTGGTAAAATTGTTCCTCAAAAACACTTCTCCAGGCTATGTATTGCTCCATGTCCACAGAGTCTTTGTCAATATGTGACTCTAGTCCTCGTGTACATAGTTTCTTTTCGGAAGCGAGGAGTTTGTCAGCTCCAGTGGAAGCCAGCTCCGTGACAAAGATGGCTTTTTCTCTGATAACATTATACTCTTCTGCTTGGAACCAGAGTCTCTCTGGTTGATCTGTGAGTTCTCCGACAGGTCGGACCTCCTTGACTTGGACCTCTCCTTCAAACGAAATGGAAGTTCGGCGGCGGACTGGCTTACGATGACCAGGAAGCATGACAGTAGTTTCTCCTCTGTATCCTATCGATGATCTTCTGGGGATGCCTTGCTGCTTCATACTGGATCGTCGACCTTGGCGTTCGGGTCGGTGCAGAGGCATTCCTGCCTCACCTTGTCCCTGGGCAACATCTGGAGCTCCATCTCCGTATCCATAGATTGAGGTGTTTATATCGGGAGCAGCATCTCCATATCCGTATTTGTCACTGTCTGGAGCTCCAGGTCCATAGCCATAGTCTTCCGCCATGTTGCTGGTTTTGGTAGGGTCACAAATTTTGGGTGGTTTCGTCTATTCTGTGCGCGCAGAAAGTTTGGGAGGTTTTCGTAGTGGTGGTGGCAGTAATCCAGGATTTCGAGTATTCGTAGTGAAGTGACTTCTTCCTTCTCGTGTCAAGCCTCGATATTCCCTTGGGAAACCTTCACGGGACTGCACGTGAGTCAGTTTTGGTCAACTTTCTTGGTTTTGTCGCTCACCAAAAACCTACGAGCCCTCCACAGACAGAAAAACCAGCAGCTACCAAGCCAGCTAGCTAGATGAGATGATGGTGCTCATATTACCAATTATAAAATGAAGTTATTCTAAGAGTATATTAAGGCATAGGTGCATAAGAGTTCGATTACTGCGCCTCAACATCAAGCTTAGACCAGTTCTTCTTCATTCCGCACGCTTCCAAGCATTGCGTGTCCTCAGCTGTTCGGAAGTAATCCGCATACAACGTGCACAATCCCTTACGAGCAATAGCCTGACACCACCCCAAGACTGGTGGTCGAGGCTTTGTGATTGTGACATCATAGTAAAGAGATTTGACAGTTTGAGGCCCAACAGCATCTGTCTTATGGTCCTTTGTCAGCAACGCATCTCGTGACCGGGCTGCCTTGATTGTAGCGTCCTTTCGGAACAATGCGGCAGGGTAAATAGTGTAGTCGAACAAAGCTTTCTCAATGTCTTCTTGTCCCTTGAGTTGCTTTCTTTCTCGAACCAACTCTCGCTCTTGCTCCCTTTCCTTCTCCCTCGAATATCCCGGACGGCGCCCCTTGATATGCTTCTTTCCTAGAGCGGTGTTTGGCGTAAAATTGATAAGGAACGATTCCATATCTCCAAGTGGGATTACAGCTTGAGCCTGTTCTGGGCAGCTATTTGCAGCAGATTTTGCATCGTGGACGCAAACTTCACGCTTCACAATCTCCCGTCGCTGTCGCTCCGTGACCATCCAGAAAAAGTTGCTTCCACCCTGAACAACCGATTGCGTCACTTCGTTTGCGTAGACTTCGGGAGAGGTTGGCATTTGTAGCTCAGTCATATAAACCCACCATTGTCCGCAATCTTCTCCAATGGCCTTTAGTCGTCTGGAAACATCCGTCTCTGCTGAGTCCTGGTAACAGAGTCCATTGACACCACCACTTCCACTCAACGAATGTTCAATCCAGGTAGTTTCAAAGGAGTCTTTGCAAATCTCCCAAGCTGCAGGGTGGAAGAAATCACCATGCATGCGCCATTTGGCAACTTTGGCATTTTCCTCACTGACATAGGAGACGCGCACAAAAGAAGGGATCAAGAAGGGCGAGGAGGGGGAGTTGGATAGGGCGATAGAAGACCCATCAGCCGCTGACTCCACCTTTGGTTTGCCTTGATTGGCTGGAGACGAAGCAGCCACAGCCAAATCAGCAGACGCTTGCAAAAACGAGTGAACAGAGCGGACAGTGACCAATGATGTCCACTTCATGGCTACATAGAGGTCGTGGTCGTCGCTGGAAACCAAATCGGGGTGTGTGGACTTGACTGTGGGATCAACAGACTTACTGGATTTGTTGTCTCCCAGATATGGAGGAGCTAGCACCAAGTCCTGCACCCGCTTCTCCATGAAACCCGACTTCAAGTCATGGCACACATCTGCAGTATTGGCACTTGCGACTACAACGACTTGGATAGGACTTGGACGCTCTTCCACCTTGGTAGTTCCAGCGGCAACGTGTTCCAGATCCGATACGGTACCACCGCAATGAGGAAGAAGAGAGTCGGCCCACTCCGTCCAACGTGCAGAAATAGGTTCACAAACCAGTAGTTGAACTCGAGCAGCCACTTGGCCAGTGGCACACATGGCGTCGATTTCTTCTAGGTTTCGCTGCAAATGTGTAGCGGCTGTCTCCTGTTCCGAGGTCCAGTGTTGTGGACCTTGAGCATTAATGGGTGGCGGTGCTGTCTCCCAAAGCATAGTAGTTCCTCGGCCAGCTCCCACGGTGTTGATGGCAAAGAGAATGCGGCAACGATCATCCTTATTGCTGGAAGAACCAAACCATTGCTTCCAAAGCGAACTCTTGGTATCTGGTCTGCTTGGACTTCCCATGGACAGGCAGTTTTCCAAGAGGCGCATATGAGCGGTTTGGTCGTCGCCTTGCAAATTGGAATCCTCAAAAAATGCGGCATGTTCAGGTCCACCAAGGGGTTCACTGTTGAAGCGACTCGAAGATACTCCAGAGTCATCGCGACCCTCGAAGTAATCAGCTTTTCCTCGAGACTTGGAGAACCGATAGAAGTATCGCTGTATGTAGACAAAGGAAAGTTGTGAGGAGACAAGTGCAACCCAGCGAGGTAAGTGAGCATGAAATCCTTGGCCAAGAAGGCTAACTCACCTGAAGCGGTCCGGTATATTCAAACCAATACTTGACCTCTTCTTCTGGAGTCTCCTCAAAAAGCTTCTTTCTTTCCCGCAGGTCTTTCATCAAGCCTTCCAAGTACGCTGGAATGCCTCCTCCAGTAGAACTCAATTGACGCCGTGGGGTTTCCATGGAGGTTCCATCACTGGAAGCTCGAAGTACGACGGCACTGCCTAGCAATGCACATGCTGTCACAGTCTTTAGAACCGTCCAAACAGAAGAACTACTGTTCTTGGACTCTGTTCCTTCCTTTTCATGGCTTGTCCTTGATACCATTGCTGCTCTATCGTTGCTCCGAAGTAGTAGTACGAATAGCCTGCTTCAACCAACTACGAGCATTGACCGACGACAGCTCCACGTTCGGGAAACCCACTCGGAGTAAGCATGCCACGAACTCCTACAAGACTCGTGCTCAACGCAGCTAAAGCAGATATAAAAGTAGCCGAGGTAACGTCTAGCGTTATTTTACGCGTATACTCAACCAAATTTGTTCGAATAGTTCGACTAACTTCTAACTTCATCCATCGGGGCATATCTACCACAAAAACACAACTTGTGCCACCACGGGGAGGAGATACACTTTGGGTGATAGTCTTAAAACCAGCTGGAGGTCACTGGAGGTCACTGCAAAACAATTCTATCATTGCCGATTATTCACAACTAGCAAAGTAGACAATGTAGATAGAGAGGTAGCAAAACTTGGCTTCCCCTTACTATCGGGGGACATCTGCTTTCTGCAGGAAAGGGGAGATTTCAAAAACATCGTAGCAGCGCTCTCGTCAACAACAAAGTGACGTTCTTCTTCTTCGAGGAGCTTGCGTACTTGAGAAGGTGCGTCACCGCAGAGGGAGGTGTCTTGTGGATATGGAAGGAGACAAGTACTAGAGAATTCCTCTTCGTGAATAGCTCGAGCTACTTTGGCATCCTCCAACGCCCGTTGGTGGGCGTTGTGGGCGTACTCAGCAGTGGCGACCTTGTATCTTCGTCGAATCAATTCGGGGTTCCGCCTTTGGAGCTTCTTCTGTCGCTTTTGCTCCTCGATAACCGCTTCCACTCCTTCCAACATGGCCATTCTAGTAGTAAGGGAAAGAGAAGGAACTCTGCTTTCAAGGCCTCGGTAGGATTCACATGATGGTGCCTGGTGCTGCTGAGGAGGCTTTTTCAAATCCAACTTTCGGATTAGCATGATATCCTTTCGGCGCATGAGTTCAAAATCGACCGAGTTGTACCAAACATCTTTGGCTTCCTTCAATGAAATTGATTGAATAGAGTGGACTTTGTTCGAGCCCTCATGGAAGGAAATCCGTCTGTGTACAACCATGATGAAGTTTGTTGGTTGGTTTTGGATGATCGGAAAATTGTGGGCACGCGAGTGGTGGCATGGGCCGAGCTTTCGGACCAAATCCGGAACTTTAGTAATGAACCAAGTGTCTCGAGCGATTCAACACAATTAGGAACATTGAACTGGCCAGGCCCAAGCAATGCCATAGTATATCGGTTCGTCTCGGCCTCGTTATGTACAAGATGAAGCAGGAAGTATAGGTGTTCAGAAAAGGAGTTTCGCCCAGTAGTATCTCCAACGAACAGAAGAGGATGAAGTCTCCTGACATTGGTCTTTCTTTACCAGTGAGATGGGTTTTACCAACGTCAAGATACATGTTTGCATTCTTACGTCCCTACTTTTATTGAGACATGGATCCTGCTCACGATACTATTCTGCATGTCTTTCATACCAAAGACCCAAAAAGATCCAAAAGAAACAGTACATTTTAACTCACAAACTTGATTTATGTTTATTGGCAACCGCGGCTTACTGCAGAGGAGGTGGTGGTTTCGACTTACGACAAGGTGTCGCAAAGTACGAGTAGTGTGGCACTCTCTAAATAATGATGTAGATGTGAGGACTAAACGAGCGATGATATTACCTACATTTTTTGCGATGACTCCCCTCCCTCCTCGCTCGTCCTCCACCTGTGACGATGCATCAGGTAGATACAGCTTGGGCTTTATGGCATCTCTGGCTGGTCTTCCCGTGGTGGCTTCCTAACATTTCCGCCTTCCCTCTTCGTCCTCCTCGTGCTGGACTACCATAGTACTACATTACCGGTAGTACCGGTAGTAGCTATCATTTGGAAGGTGGTGGCAGCAGTACACCACCATTGCGGACATCCAAATCTACGACACGATCAAAACTAAGAGCACCATTGGAGTACTACTAGTTAGTACTATCATACTGTGGTACTTACTGCCGATAGCAAGTAGCACTCAAAAAGCTGGCAAATAAAAATTACAGTTTTAAGTTTATTCATCTTCGCTCTACATTGTATTGGTACATTCCATGCCCCGAATCGCCCAAGCACAGACTATAGTTGTCTGGTAGTTCCAGCTGGTACGACGAGTACTTGAACCTTGGATCTTGTTGCCTTGGGGGATTGCATTCCAATGGAAGCTTTCCTCGAAACAAAGCTTGTCTTGAAGGCCTTCTTGCTCTCTTTGGGAGTTTCCGTAGAAGTTAGCTCAGCAAGAGCTTCTTGTGCTTCTTTTTCGTCTTCAAGGGCTCTCAAGTGAGCTTCGTGGACAAACTCTGCATTTGCAACAACATACCGACGACGGATCAACTCAGGATTTCGGATGTGACGTTGCTCCTGACGTTCCTGCTCATGAATCACAGCTGCAGACCCATCCATAACAGCCATCTTCACTTGAAGAGATAGCATGGGATTGCTAGCTTCCAAACCTCTGTATTCACGTGGAGCAGCCTTCTCCAAAGTGAGCTGTTTGACAAGCTCTCTGTCTGCACATCTCATGGACTGATAGTCAGTAGAATGGTACCAAATATCATCGATTTCATCCAGGGTGAACTCGTCAATGTGACGAATATCGTGCACAGTGTTGACTGCTTCGTTGAATTGAACGCGTTTTCCTGCCATCTTTGTTTTTTGTGTGTTGTGGTGGTGAACTCGCCTGGGTTTGAAATATTGTGAGCCGCGCATGATGTCAGGTTTCAGGTTCGGTGACCGAACACATAGCGGCTTGGGGGGCTTGGCTACGCGAAAGGTCATTCCCCTGTAACTATGCCTTCACTCTTATGCTTGAAGAGTGTATTGTGCCGAAGGTCGTGTCAAATATACTGGGTTGTAGATTATGGGTTCCGCAAAGGGATAGGGCACTGACATTTCATGAGCCAAATATTGAATCTGTCACTGAACTTCCGCTCTCCCTTCCGCTCTGGTCTTGTTCATTGTCCTTCCCACGGTGATGGGCCTTAATAATGTCGACAATTTACCGGTGTTGGTTCAATATGGACATTTGGGCTTTCCCCGCGTTGACAGGTAGTTTCAGTGGGGAAATAGTAGGACATTTCAGAAAGCAACGCACATCAACTTTCACGGAAGGTTCGACAGGCTGATTAACAACACTGGTTTTTCAATCATTTACTGCATTGTGGGGATTTCACGGGTCATCGGATGCATCCCTGTCAATTGTCCATAAGGGAGTCTTGGTCTTAGCAATGCCACGTTGCACCGTCCACAAGACCGGTTTGTCTTTAGAAAGTGATACGTTGGGCGTTTAGGTACACATAGTTAGTAGTACTACCGGTGGCAGACGTTCCCAACTGCAACAATGGGCCTTTGAAATAGTATCCCCACCTGGACACAACAAGAAGACAGAAAAATGGTGTGTTGACGTGATGGCGCTCTCACTGTTCTTTGACAATCAACAATCAACAAGATGAACAACAAGGAGGAGGAAGGAGTCGTGTGTCCTGGGTGATCGCCTTCCCAGGTTTGGCCACGGACGAGGCGAACACGCTAGTTTATTCACACAAGAAATGTCAAAATGCCTTCCAAAGCCGAGGGTTTCAACACAACTCAACACAATAATATCTAGCCTCATCATGGTTTTCTATCACCGCAATATTTTTTCGGCGAACATTGGAATGCTTCGCACTAATAGCACATCCTTGACTCCGCTTTCTGTGTTATTCCTTCCAACTCAGGAGGAAGGTTTTCGAAGCCAAAATCAATGACAGTAACACCTCCAGCGGGGAGTGTACCCCAACAACAAGAAGGTGACCAGGAACGATATTTCTACCCATCCATATTTATCCTTACAGGAAGCTTTTTTGTTGGCGTGCATCGAATCCATATGATGATAACACCTTGGGTTTCTACTCCAACGAAATACTCCTTGTTCAACGCAATTGTTCCGAGTCGCTTGAATGAATGTAATCTCCAATCTCTCTGGAACCTTCAGATATATATTGTTGTGCCAGTAGTAAGGGTGTCATTTTCTCCTGTTTGGGAAGAGTAGTTAATCTTCTTGATGCCCAGTGACGATTCCCGAGTTCAGTCGTGTTATCGACCAAGATGGTGTCCCGGCCGGTGGCTAGAGGTGGAGGATCCATGGAGGCAGCCCTCTCACCGATGCAACGGATGGTGACCATGGGCTCCGAAGTTGTGGCACAGCTGGGAAACCTCATAGAGCAACGACCGACCACCTTTGAAATCACAATACTTCCAACGGTGGCTGTTTCCCCAATTGAAGAATCACACAATGGCAATGACAACACTGTGAAATCCACCAAGAAGAAGATTTCAAACCAAGAACTCTCTTTGCAGGATTCCTTGATCCTGATGGACGGGCATCTCGGTTTGGATGCTCGCAGTTTGCCGTGGATGACCCGTGATATTCGAAAAGAATACAAGCGACTCAAGAGTCAGCCAAACCGTTTCGATCTCTTGTCAGTCACCTCGTGCCTACTTTTGGTCAATCCTGATCATGCAACAGCTTGGGCAGATCGTCGCAGGTGTCTACTCCACAAAATAGAAGAGAGAAACAATACAGATGGATGGATTAATGAATTGTCCTTTTTGAATCTCCTCATGACGCAACATTCTAAAGCGTACGTTCACCATGCATCTATCCACAGTTTTCCCCTCGCAAAGAAATGATATCTCATCACCGAAGCTTTCTGTTTCTTCCAGACCTTCGTCATGGGGACACCGAAAGTATGTTTTGAACCGATTGTTGAGAGGGGATCCACAAGGCGATCATCTTCAGTTGGTTGAGAATGAGATTCGTCTGTGTCGGTCAGTGGCCGACAAGTATCCCAAGAATTACTACGCCTGGACTCACCGTCGTTTCCTGTGGCATGTGGTGGAACCTTCCGCGGAACAACTCCAACGCGAATGGGATGATATCACTCTAAGGTGGCTCCCGCAACATGTCAGTGACCATTCCTCGGCGCATTACGCCTCTCAGGTTCTTTCCCTTTGGATACAACGAACAAGTGACACACACGTTCTGATTCAAGTTTTGACCGATGCGAGAGATAGAGTGCAGGAGCTTGTACAAGGCCACTATTCACATGAGACTATTTGGATCCTGCGTCGACTGGTGGCTCGGCTAGCTCTGGAGAATGTGCGTCGATGTGATGCCATTGCCAGCCTTGTCCGAGAAGACATTCATCTGGTGGAGCAGGAAGTCTTCTCTTCCAATGGCACGAATTGTGTTCATGCACTAACGTATCTCACATGGGTGCACAAGCTTTGTCCCCCTCTAGCAGGAAACAACTCCCTGTTCTCTGAAGAGTCAACCATACTCACCGTTCGAGGGCTACTGCAATCTCATGAGGACATTCATCACAACGTCTTCCAGAGTCTACATGTTTAGTAAATTTAAAACAATGACAATATTTGACTCGATTGAAAAACACTCCAATACCTGTCAAAGATGTTCGCAATAGCATCCCTAGGGTTAACTTGATCGCACAGTATATTATATTAATCCTCTTGAGGTTTCTCATCTGCCGCACCATCGTCTTCCTGAATATCTTTCACGGGTGGGTCAACGTCATCGCCGGTTTCAGGTTCCATTGGCTGATAATTTTCTAATTGACGCTCCACTTCTTCCACCTCTGCAACAAAGTCTGCGTCATTGTCCCAGTCATTCTCTACATCTCTGCCCTCTTCATTGTCCAAGAAACCCATACGCGCGGCAGATTCCGCCAGCTCCCGTTGCTTCTTGTCTTCCTTTTTCCTGCGACGCAACTTCTTCTTGGATACACGCTTTTTGCCCTCCCGGGTAGGTTCATCCTCTCCTGTTCCGGGATTGGCAAGGTCTGATGCAGTGGCGTCTCCATCTAGCTTGATTGCAACCTTCCTGACCAAGACGACATCGGGCATGACAACATTGGAATGGAGCAATTCATCGAGGTCGACCACTCCTAGTGAGGACGTCGTGGAAAGAGTCGCAGACGTGGATTCTAAATCATAACCCATCACAACATCTCCGGGGGAAAGAATATTGCCCATGTGTGTGACACAACTGTAGGTCGAATCATTCTGTCCCATATCAGACTCCCGGGCCACAAGGACGTTTGCCATGGAATACTTAGACTGGAGTGTTTCGGGGGATGCCTCCGTCCCAAAAGTCTCAATCGGCTCAACATCAAGAACAACCCAGCGGATCATCCGTTCGGCTGTTTGGATAATGGGGAAGGTCATATCTCCGCCCACTTTGTAATAGGACTCAGCAGAAATATCCATGGCATCCATCTGTGCGGTGCGTTTGGGAGAAGCATCCACGATTTGAATATTGGAAGTGACCTTCAAGACAAGCCCCAAACGACCACTGAGAAGACTTCTAGACCCCTTCCCAACAAGAATCAAATCATCCCTGCAGAGTGGAACCATATCCGCTGTGATTGTATACTTGATGTTTGCGGTATTGTTGTGGTTATCGGTACTGACCAACTTTTGACTGGTCTTGATCTTCATAGGAGCCAACTTGGCCAGGAAACCGGAAAATGCCTGAGCTTGTGACAAGGACAAGAAGTAGAAGTCCAAACCATTTCGGCAGGAATCAATTTTAAGTACATGCTTCCGAATTTTCTCATTCCGACGCAGGGCCATCTCCAAAGTGGCCAACCCTTTGCGACCAGCTGAGTCTCGCTTTTGACGCAATTGGACTATCGCTTGCCAAGTCCTGCTGGTGAATTCTCGATTACAATCGTGGCACTGCTTCCACTTGATTTGGAACTCCACAAGAACTCTTTGTTGAAGTGGAACTTGATCCACTTCTGTCCGTAGCGTGACTCGCACTTTGAGGCGCATGGAATGAGGCTCCGTCCAGACCCACATGGCGTCGACAATGTGAAGCTTGGTTTTGGAATTGACGAAGGCTGGGATATGTTTGAGGCAGATGCTGAGAAGCTGCGGGGATTCGGGCTCACAGTACTCGTAGTGCTGGGGAGTTCGAGCGAATTTTCGGCACTGGCGGCACTGATAGACGTCGAGCATGCCACCCGTGTTCCTGTAGAGGAGGTCTTTGAGGTCAAACTGCTGAGCCAGGCAGGCATTGCATTGATTGGCTGCATTGGGGAAAATTGGGGTTCCACACAAGCAGCATGGGATTTGCACGGCAGTTGTAGTCATTCTCCAGTGGTTTTCTTGCTGTGTGCTCCAAGAATATAAATGGGAGGTCCACTCCTCGCGTTTTTGGGATTGAGAATTGTTGCGATGGTCCATGTTTCCGTGAGAATGCCATCGAACACTACCCATGTCATTTGGTATGCAGTATGCATACCAATATACTTTGGTGGTATATTACCTTGCGAAGCTCCACGACAAGCACGCTCGCTGAGCGATCAACTGCCACACGAGTACCGTACAGCGATGATGCCCATCCAACGACACATGACACATGATTCATTGGGCATTCACACTTCATTCACATCAACAAATCAGGATTCTGAGAAACCGCACAGCAAGTATTGTATATTGCACTTGGATACCAACGTACAAAAGGAGAGGAGATTGGTATGAATGATGAACATACCGATGAGGCGACTGTTCAAGGTGGCAAACCGGAAGGATCATCAGAGGTTTTGCCACTCGCTATTGGCACGAGTACAAATCAAGAGCAATCTGAAAGTACTCTGATGATGCAGCAACCACAACGCGATCTTTCGCAGCCATTGCCAGTGGTTGAAGGTGAGTCGCCTACCATACCCGTCTCTGGTGCACTCCACGTCCAGCCGTTGGAGGATATGCCCCCCAACGCTTCTTGTCTATCAACAGTAGAGCAAGAGATACAACAAACACCGCCAAACTATCAAAATCTAGAATCAGCTGGTCTGGACGCTATCTTGCAACGTTCGATGGTTACCAATGATTTCATTGCAGGCGACAACTTGGATGTGCAATCGGCGATGATATCACGCCTACAACAGAACATTTCGGACCAGGATATCATAGATCACCAACCAGAACTCCAGGCAGAAACCAATTCCCTAGCGACTGGTGCCGTTGTTCAACCAATCGAACACTCGGACGACGTCAAGGAGATCACGGATCCATCTCTTGTTGGTGCACAAGGTGTCATTGCAAAACAGGAGGTTGCTCATCAGCCGCTACCGAGTCAAGCCTCCACCGAATTAAATGACGACGCTGATTCTTGGGGTTCTTGGGGTTCTTCTCCGGACGCAGAGGAAACAGACAAACTAGGAACGACAAGGCCATTCGAGCCTCAACACTCACCTGCCGAACAGGCATTGGATATTCCCCATTCATCCCGACAAAATGAGGAAGAATCACAATTGATTGATTCCATTGGGGTTTCTCCACCGCGCAATGTGCTCGTCGTTGATAAAGTACATACCACTTCTCTGCAAGTTACTAATACACCCAAAATTAATATGCAGGTCCAGCCTTCTCCTCAACACGTCGCAGCGCCCCACAGAAGCAACAGTGCTACTTTGTCGAGCACGGTGGAGACGGAACCACTCATTCCAACATCCTTACTATCTTCTACGGAAGGTGTTTCTGAACCTGCGGTTCCATCAACGACTAGTGCCATTCCAAGCACAATACTGACGACAGAAAGAAAGCATGTCACCAAAAATTCCCGCAGAAATTCGCGCCGCACGACGGTGGAGGACCACACAGAGGAATTCCCCCAGTCCGATGCGCGCAAACGACACCGATCGCCGCCAAGAGTGCTAGGCATGCTTTTGATTACTATGATATTAGCATTCGGAAGCATTGCATATTCTCAAGTCAGGCTACTAAAGTCAACAAAGAACACCAAACATCGACGTGATGGGAGCCAGACAAAAGCAATAGAAAAGAGCAAAGTAAGAAGACATGACATGTCATGGGTCAAACGTCTTGGATCATCGGCATCGCCACCCAAACGAGAGGAACATGTATTCCAAAAAGTCCATCGGAAGGACAAACCTACCGACCCTCCAATCATAGTTGTAGGGCTTCCAAAGGCTGGTACATCGTCTCTTTTCCAGTATTTCAATTGCTTTGGTTATTGGTCGCAACATTGGTATTGCTGTGGAAGGCAGATGAATGCACAGAATCCTGGGCCAGGGCAAACGCAGATGATGTCAGATTGCATTGCTAACAACTTGGCGAAAAATCTTTCCATGTTCGATGGTTGTGGTGACTTTGAAGTTTACGCTGAAATCAATGGGCCACGCCGTGATCCCAAAACCAACAAGCTATGGGGAAATGTACATCCTAGAATTCTACTTCCCCAGCACTACTACCTACCGCAATTGTATGATGCCGCACCAAATGCAACTTGGATCCTCAACCTTCGTCCAGTGAAGGACTGGATCGCCTCTGTTGCGAGTATTCCCGGTAACACCCTGGCACTGCAATTTTTCAACGAAGGAAAGGCACAAGAGCCTAAACGCTGGAAAGGAAAATTTGCCGACAAGAAGTTTCTAGAAGCTTTTTGGGATGTTCATGTCAAACGTGTTCGTGAGTTCGCAATGTCTCATCCTACCATTCGATTCATCGAAATCGACATCACTGATGAAAACGCGGGCATGAAACTGGCCCAACAAATGGAATGGTTCGGAAACAATACAACGCAGAATGTGTTTCCCAAAGCAGGAGCGCTCTCAACGAAGAATGGCACGTCACCGGAAACAATCAAAGCCTGGGCCGACAAATGCTGGGGTGCCCACAACGTCAAACAGCATGCAGACTACAAAGGCACCAAGAAAACCTCGAAAAAGTAAAACTTCAGACGTTTCCGCTTGGTTGTGTTTGGTTTGTTCTAGATCTCATACCGATTGGCATGTTGTTTCCAGCTGAGTACCAGTCCAGCCTGTCACTAGTGTAAAAATTGTGCTTGTGTGATATTGACAGCTCTGTGCATAAACGGAATCATGAAGGTGGAATGTTCCCATGCATGAGTTGCGGCCGAGGTCGGATGTTTTGGACACGGTAATCGCCATCAGGAAACTCAAACTTTTGGGGAAACTACACTAGAGTACTAACGTACCACCTACTAAATAGATAGTCAGAACACACGAGAACAATCAGCACATAGACAGACTTCTTTTCCACCACTCTGACATGAAAACTAACCTCAGGCTACATCCGCGCTGCTGCTTGGCTACGATGATACCGGTACCTACTACTCACCAAAAAATAGCGGGTTGTTGAGTCGTTTGTTGATGAACCGCCGTGAAGGGGCATGACTATGCGTGACAACACATAACTAGTCAACTAGTGGGGTGGTACTGAAGTTGTACACTACGAGAACCAAGTACTAGACGGTACAGTATTCGGTTTTACCTAGCATTATTTATTTTGTTGTTGAACCGCCGTGAAGGGAGATGGTCAAGCGTTACAAGATACTAGTACTATAATAGAACAAAAGACTGTGACTACTTACAACCACCCGCCGTGTGAAGACATCGATCCATAATAATATGTGAAAGTATTCCCCATCACAAGTCCACGGCGGGGGGTGGAAAGTAATCGAAGCTGGATTGCAGTTTCAAGTTAGAGGCTACACTTTGCTCACAAAGCTGCGCAAGTGGGAGAAGATAACAATCAATTTAAAAAACAAGCTACAAGAAGACACAAACAAAATGAGCGATCTCGAAACTGGAATCAACGAAGAATCGGTTGCCAAGAGCAACGTTTCTTCCAATAGTGAATCCTTGCAAGTACCAGCATTTGCCGATCCCTTTGCTCGTCGCGAAGGAAAGACCCTTGTTTGGCGCGATGTCAACATGACCTTGGTATGTACTTCTCCTGAAACTTATTGCTTAAGGAACTACTTCCTTACATCGTTGTCGCTTTACAGAAAGGTGCAAAAGGGGACAAAGATAGTAAACTCCTCGACAGTGTTTGGGGAGAGGTACCAAGTGGTCAGACAACTGCCGTCATGGGACCTAGTGGATCTGGAAAGAGTAGTCTTCTGAACATCTTGGCCGGACGTGCAAGTTCGAAGGGACGCGTTCACATTGAATCTGATGTTCGGTTCAACAACCATGCCGTTGACCCGACCAACATTCACGTACGTCAGCACATTGCTTTCGTCGCCCAAGACGACTCTTTGCAGGTGACCTCTACCCCTCGAGAAGCAATCTATTTCTCTGCTAAGTTGCGGCTTCCTAGATCAACACCAGATGATACCATTCGTCAGCTTGTCAACAAGATTTTGTTGGAGCTCGGACTGAGCCATTGTGCCGACACATATGTTGGAGGCGCCTTGTTGAAGGGTATCTCTGGGGGTGAGCGAAAGCGAACTTCTGTCGGTGTAGAATTGGTGGTTCGGCCTGCTATGGTATTCGTGAGTAATACATGGTTGGTTTATGTGTGGCTTCTGTTCAATGCACTCATCATCATGTTATTGGTACTCATATTTCATTTGCGACACGACGACATAGCTTGATGAACCGACATCTGGGTTGGATAGTTTCAGTGCCGTTCAGTTGTGCCAAGTGTTGAAGAAAGTAGCAGATGCGGGTGCTAGTGTTTTGTTCACAATCCATCAGCCATCTTCTGAGATTTTCAACTCGTTCGACAGACTTATTCTATTGAACAAGGGACGAGTTATGTACAACGGGCTTGTCGAAGACGTCGCTGACTATTTCGGAGATCGCGGTCAGCCTTTGCCTGCAAAGTACAACCCTGCCGATTGGATCATGAACGTCGCCCAAACCGTTCCATATGATGAACTCGACCAGAACGGATTTTTCCAAACTGACGAACGCGATATCCCGGAGCCTTTCACCAAGGAAGAAGAGGGAAAAGATGAACTGGGATTGACTGTCAGGACAACCAAGCAAGTCGATGGGCACATTGAAGACATTAGGCAGCCCGGCTTGCCTACTCAACTGTCACTCTTGTTCACAAGGGAGCTCAGGAACATTTATCGAGACAAAACTGCAATGGGTGCTCGTATGGGTACAACCATCTTGCTTGGCATTCTGAATGGAATCATCTTCTGGAAAGTTGGTGCAACCGACTCTTCTGTGGCATCTGTAAGTGTCGAAATCAGGGAACTATTTCAATGTTTGTCGAAATGTCAGCCTAATTTTCTCAAATCCCCAACAGAACCTTACAAGTCATTTCGGTGCATTGGTTATTGTCTGTATGAGTGCCATGATGGGATCGGCGCAACCAGCACTTCTCGCTTTCCCCGATGAACGTCCCGTATTCTTGCGAGAGTATTCGACCAACCATTATTCCGTTGTTTCGTATTTCATGTCACGATTGACCAGCGAGGCCATCGCCTCTGCAATTCAAATGTTCTGCAAGTGTCTCATCCTCTACTTCATGGTTGAATTCCAGGCCAACTTTGGAATGTTCTTCTTAGTTACATACGTATTGGCTATGGCCAGTACAGCCGTCGCAGTTATGATTGGTTGTGCAGTGGAGGACCCCAAACTCGGACAGGAGATGATGCCCATCATGTTTGTCCCACAAATGCTGTTTGCCGGTTTCTTCGTCAGGCCAGATTTGATCCCCCGTTGGTTGCGCTGGCCTCGCTACTTGTGCTCCTTGACTTACGCCTTGCGCATCATGTTGAGCCAAGAATTCGGAAATGGTTGTGGAGGAGGAGATGCCGACATTGCTTGTGAGGGGCTCTTGGATGAAGTCGATGCCGACCCTGATGACACTTGGTGGAATTGGTTGTGCTTGTTTGGACTCTTCTTGCTCTTCCGCATCTCTGCGCTCATTGTCCTCAGACAAAAGGCAGTCAAATTCTTCTAGATATCATCGAAGTGATAAGATATGTTTCATGTTTCAGTCTAAAAAATTTTTGTTGTATCATCCTCCTTAGCTTTGTGGTGGTGATGGCGGCAGCGCTATGCCTATCACTGAAGTAGCGGATGATATCATCACTTCAAATGATCCTTAAATCCAGAAAAGGGCAATTATTGTGCGCCATTCGTGCTACGTACTGACACAACTACCCCCTTGTCCCTACAAGCTAGACCAAGCGTTCAAACGTGGTGGTGGTGGGAAAGGTGATTGGCTTTTCTGAAAGCTGGAGATACTTGTGCATGGCAGGTTGCAAGTACCGGTAGCTTGCTCTCACAAAATCTGACATCTGTTCACAACTCAGTGAAAAGCCGAAAAATGCCTGGCGCCACGGCTTCCGTCATCATCGCAGCTACGCAGGCTGTTGCCAAAGTGTTTGTAATTGGTACTATTGGCTATCTGTCTGTTTTGTGTAAGTAGTCCTTCATTACGAAGAGGTATCTTGATGTTGAGAGAGCATCCCCCAGATGAGATTTCCTTGCTCATTCAATTCTTCTTGGATTTGATGACACAGACCCGAAAAATGCTCCATTCCTTCCTCGTCACACGATCGGCCCTCTTGCGAGATTCTCCTTCCATGCTTTCACCGTACCTCTTGTCTTTGGAACCATCGCTGTGGCTGTAACTATCGACTCCATAGGGGATTATTGGTTTGTCTTGACAGGCGCGATCGCTGTTATTACCCTAAGTTTCGTCGTTGCCACTATCATGCGGATTTTCATTCCAATTGCAAACGAACGTGACTTCCAAGCTCTGCGCATCTCCGCAGCCTTCCCCAATATCGTGGCTCTTCCCATTTTGGTGTTTCCATCCCTCTGCGAGTTCAAGGTTGTCTATGAGGGTTTCATTCCTCATGATCCAGAAGATCTCGAGGCGTCCGACGGAAATGCCCTCTATCAACAGTGTGTTGCCCAATCGACTACCATGATTTTCATCTACTTCTTCGGGTTTTCCATCTGCTTCTGGTCGTTTGGGGTCAGCAGTCTCATGCATGCCGCTTCAATCGGCGTCGAGCCTGAACAGATGACAATTGAAGCTGGCTCTATAGATCACCAAGAAGTGGACTCAAAGTCATCAGACCTGTCTCTTCCAGAGCATGAACTCCCGGTACTACCAGCTGCTGATACAGAAGCTTGCGACGACATCAAGGAAAAACAACCGTCTGAATCCAACCAACTCAGGGACGGGGTAAGATCGGCATCATCAGGTTCATCGCATCAAAAAACATACATAGCCAGTTTTTGTACTAGCATTGTAAATGCAGTGAAGCAAACAATGACCTCACCGGGGTTTGTTGCCATGATCCTTGCATTCATTGTTGCATGCATCCCGCCCCTTCAAGAAGCAATGTTTGAAAATGGGGGTCCCCTCAGGTTCTTTGGCTCTGCAATGGAAACACTTGGTCTTGCATCATCTCCTATCTCCACCATGGTTGCCGCTGCAAGTTTGGTTCCTCTCAAGGACGAGGAGGAGGAGGAGGACATCGACCCTCGAGAGTTGGAAGAAAGCCCCATCATGTCAGAACCTACATTTGGCCCTATTCAAAACTCAGCCTATCAGAATCGCTTGCGACGATGGAGAGGGTCCCTGAGGACCAGCTCCAAGAGGTTCATGGAGGCAATCCCCCGACCGTCAGGTGATATGATGCGGTTGCATGTTTGGTTTTGCCTCTCGCGATTGGTTGTGTCTCCATTGGTTGTCACAGCAATCGTTCTTGGTTTGGACTGTGGAAGTAGTGCCATCGCAAATGTCCCTCAACTTGCCAAATTTGTGATCATCGTTCTATCGGCACTTCCTGGAGCACAAACTATCATTGTGCTTCTGAAGGCAAAGGATGAGTTGGCAGACACCGCCTCAGCAGTTGCCAAGGTCTATTTGCCAAGCTACGCTCTCTCGATCATTACAATTGCAGCTTGGACATCGGTGGGTCTTTGGGCAACTCTTCCTGATGAGGATGGTAACACATTTTGCTCACCACGATAGAGCGAAGGCCTTGTTTTAAGTGTCACCACGAGTGCAAAGCAAGAGTTCAGCACGTTGTTAGCCCCCTCTAGTAGTAGTCAGTCGTTGCGATGGAACCTTGACACTTGCTATGCCGAAGGTGGTATGCGTAGAGCAGCAGGTTTATCATCGTTTTTGCTTGTACCTTCATGTTTGAAGATATACGGAACCGACAAAAGACACAACGGAAGTTGGAACCACGAACGATACGGACCATGAGTCCTGGGTACGACTCATAGGTACTTCCGGATGTACTCGGAGGACTTGATAGGCTGAGGGTAGGATAGCCCATAATGCTCATAATTTCTCGATTACGTCAATACTAAAACNGTACCGGTAGAACATGAATACGTACAACTACCAACATGTTGTAGGTTAACCCTAACAATCTGGTCTACTACAGCACAGGTACCGGTGGAGCGTAGTACAGTGCACAAACACCTTTTTTTGACGAAGAGGACTAACGTCGTAGTTAGTAGTTTTGGTAATGCACCAAGTTAAAACTGCCGGCAGCAACACAACGCCTCTAGGCCGACATGCACCAATTCATTGTTGTAAGACTACAAGAGCGGCAAAATTGACGACCGGTGCAGGGAACTGGTTCCACTGGTATGCTGCTACTGGTGGCTAGTAGGTTGTACTCAGCTTGCAATTGACTTGACTAACTAGTACTGATGGCAAAGGCGTTGGTACTACTAAATCTAAAAGAACGACAAACTGTACGAGGAGGCAGTACTACGACTACTACAATAGTTGCAACGGTGACATCTGCAACTACACAAGGACGACAACTACTCTAGCAGCAAAGACGCGGACATCATCGCCGAGAATTAGTACCGATGAAGTAATGAGGACTAAGAAGAACAGGCATCAGTAGAAGCGCTCCTGTCGAACCTCGAAAAACAACCCACTAGAAGTACTAGTAGTAGTTTCATCAATGGAAACTGTAGTGCTAGAGTGTATTGCGCACCTTGAAGTTGTACATACACTGGACAAATTGAGAGGGATACGACCACCACCCTCCTGTCGGTGGCTGTTGAAGGACCTGCGACAACAAGAGGCCTGCTACCGCCAGCACCAGTCTCTCGTCCTCTCCTCCACAGGAAGCAACGCTGTGATCACACAGCATAGATAAGCTGCATCTTGGAGAGGCCCACCGGTAGTAGGTACAGTGCGAACACTTGTTTTCCTGTGAATTGATGAGAAGAAAGGAGACAGGAGTAGTAGACGGATCCCAACAACAGCAGAAGTTTCTTTCTGGTTTTGTCTTCATTTTACTACCTAGAGGTACGAGTACTAAAAGTAATACTAATTGCAGCTCGTCGTCGCACGTGACCTGGTTAACTATCCGTCGCCTGAATGTTGACAACTGCTGCTGACTTTACAGACATCATAATTAAATGATTATGGCCAACCGAGGACTCGAATTCTGAGTTTTGAGGGGCTCCTTCTGCGCATCAGAAAAACTGTGCGATCACATAATTCGCGCAGCACCTCCGCAGCTAAATAACAGTGCTCAGCACTGGAAGGCGACATCATGATGACAATGCATGGCAGGACTCAATGTCCAGCGAACGTAATCTCAACAAGAAGAACCCAACCACCATCGCCCTACTGCTGCGGCCGTCACTAGCTGGTGGGTACCAGGTATTGTGGTAGAAACAACTTTTCCACCGGAAACGCTCTCATAAAAACAAGGTCCAAGCCATACATGCAACGTCGCTGATCTTAACACATTCTGTACACTTCGACACCCCATAAAACAACAGCATGGAGGACAAGCCCCTGCCTTCCGATTTTGAGCCCGATGAAAACACAGTCATGATTGGGAAGGGAAAGATGATGAAGGACAACCCAGGTAACAAACGATTGAAGTTGGTTGCTTCTTTTTATGTTTCATTGTACTCAGGGGCAGGAAGCAAACGTACCAAGACAAAAGTTGTCAAAGAAATTTACGATTACATCATCGAGTCTGGAGGTGTATTTGTGCGCCAAGGTACTTCGGGAGGATGGACCTCCGTCCCAGAAACAGTCGCAAGGGAGAAAATAGGGTATGTTCTTCGAGATCACTTGGCCGATAAGTACCTTTCTTCGTCGAAGTCGAAAGGGGTACGAAGGGACCATGAACTTGCAGCCATCTCAGCTCCACGGAAGCGACGACGATCGACACCAAATGAAAACAGTAGTACCAACGATGGCAGTGTGACATCAAGTAGCAGCTTGCCTCCATCAAGAGCTTCCAGTGACCCACCACATGATCTTGAGAAAACACACGCATCCGGTGCTCTACTTGCATCTAGGGCTTCCAGCGACCCCCCACCTGACATCATCCTCAACGCACCAATTCGACACCTTCCCTTACGAAGTGGCGGTGCTGAGAGTGTTCAAAGAATTCCGGCAAACCCATTCGTACAAACCTTTCCAAGGGAATGGGCACCAGCGATTCCTAGGAATGTATTGACGCCGGGAATAGCAACCATGCACACCCCACCAACTATCCCTCCTCATGCTTCGTCCATTCCACATATCCCACCCACCATTCCAACCCTTCCACTACGTCGCGCCCTTCAAACGTTACCACTGTCATCGACATACAACTGGATTCCACTTCCCCAATGGCTTGTAGTGGATAACGTTACCAAACAGGCAGTTGCGATCATCAACGATTGGGCAGTTTGATGCCTTTTTTGTTTTTCTTCTCAACAGATAGTTGCGCAAATTCTGACTGCACTTGTCGTTGGAACCATTTCGTGTCTCTTTTGATGATTTGACTTGATAAACCGATGCCTGCCACTTTTTTGCGACGCCCTCCTCATTGCCAAATGTCTCAAGAGGATGTATCCATGAGCATAGTCACAGTTCCGCCAAGGCTCAGGGTGAAGTGTAGCCCCCATCGACCCTCGAGTGGCGCAGCGAAGCTAGAATA
Organism: Nitzschia sp. Nitz4; assembly: GCA_013372465.1. Classification (NCBI taxonomy): domain Eukaryota; phylum Bacillariophyta; class Bacillariophyceae; order Bacillariales; family Bacillariaceae; genus Nitzschia; species Nitzschia sp. Nitz4. Next base: position 270,061 of record WXVQ01000033.1, on the reverse strand, counting down.
CTAAACTTGGCAACCATGATTGTCAGCAATTGTTGGTGACGAGGACACGGAACTTGTTCTCACCGAGGCCAAACGGAATACTTCACCATCGCCTTTCAAACTTCCACGGTCCTTACATTCTGCTACTTGCACTGTCCATTGTACTCTGAATTGAGAGAGTCAAAAGACAAAACGAATGGTGGATTGTCAATAGTGCAAAATAGTATTAGTAGTAGTTTCCCTTGAACTTTTTTCGATTGTCCGCGGTGGTCTCTCAGTCCAACAATGCTTTTTGCTGTATGTAAATGACTGCTGAGACATCCTCTGGATGAGAAGACATAGATGACGATGTCGCCATTTTTCTGGTAAAACTACTCATACTTACTACTCGTACAATTCTAACCTGTGGTTTAACGGCGTACGGCCAAACTTATTGCTGGTGACTCGAACGTGACAGAAATCGGCACGACGCAACGACGGTCATAGAGGGGTGGTGTGGTGTAGTGGTTGTTGGTGGCTGTGGTCTTGTTGTGCACCGATCAATTGTCTTGGGTCCGCGCCCGCCAGCCTCTGCTGGATTACACCCGTGACTCCATCACATAAATCTCCCTGCACAGAGAACCCTGCCAGCCTGATCATCACACTTCCTTTCGACACAAATCTTCGTGTTGGGTCGTCGACCACTGAGCGACCCTTGTACTCGTAGTTGCTACTACAAACCACAATGCAGGAATCCGAAGAAATCACCAAGTCTCCCAAATCTCCGGCCAAGCGACGAAAGTCTCTGGGAAAGCTCAGCAAAGATGAAAAGTCGACGGGATCTTCGAAGGGAGACGATTCTTCGAAATCTCGCACCCGCTCCAAGTCGAGAAGTCGATCCAAATCGCCTGGAAAACTCAAGTCTGTCTCTGACAAGTCGCCAAAGTCGCCAGGGAAGAACAAATCACGTCGAGGTTCAAAGACATGGTGGACTCTTGACCTCGAAGAAGATGACGACGAGCGAGAAGCTCGGCTTTTAGAGGAGGCTCGAGTAGCCCAAGAGGAAGAAGAACAACAACGACGTCGAAACTCGCTCCAAAAGTTCAAGGAACGACACGTTGAAGAAAGAAACAGCTCCGTACAAAAGGGCATGGTAGCTCGTCTGCTCGCCCAACAAAAAGAACGTCCAAACAAGCCCACCGTCTTGGATAACGTCAGAGCGACCCCCCTCAAATTGGATATTTCCAAGTTTGAGGCCCCGAATTTCAAAAAGAATGTCGAGCAGAAGACTCTCGTAAAGCAAACAGCCAAGAATAATTTCATTATGAAGGACTTGGCAAGCAATGGTGCAAAAACTGATATCAAGAAGCTTGTGCGTGCCTTCGAGAGTGTCGAAGTCGACAACGGCAAAGATATTGTGAAGCAGGGGAATGAAGGCAGTCACATGTACGTGGTCGAGAAAGGTACAGTCGACTTCCAGGTGAACGGTGTAACTGTTCGCACAGCTGGTGTTGGAACTACTTTTGGAGAGAAGAATCTTCTCTTCCAAGCCCCAGAAGATGCTACGGTCATTGCCAACAATGACGACAACTCTCCCACCATGTTGTTGAGACTCCACCAAGAAACATTCCGAGGAATCATGCAAACAACTGAAGAACACTTGAGGGAAAAGGAAGCACCTGAGCCACCACCTGAGAAGTCAGGCTCGTGGATCGAAAATTGTGAATTTATGAAGTACAAAGAAAGCATTCAGAGTGCCATCAAGCTCCATGTCGGCCCTGACGACCTTGAACGGGTCAAAGTTCTCGGTGAAGGTCAGTTTGGTGAGGTATGGCTCGTTGAAACGGATCTCCCTGGCGTTGCCGTACCCGCCGGACAAGATCGGCATCAGTTTGCCCTCAAGATCCAAAGCCTTGATGTCCCCGGTACCGAAAAAATTGTACGCAGTGAAATAAAGGCAATGGAAAGCTTGAGTCACCCTTTCATCAGTTGCCTCTATCATTGCTTTGACGACGTAGCGACGTCTATTGAAATGGTATTGGGTCTCGTACCCGGCGGAGAGCTGTGGGATGTCGTTCACAAGGAAAATGAAGAAACGGGCGAGTGGTTGTCAGGCATTCCAGAAAGCCACGCGCAGTTTTATTCATTTGTCGTTGCTGACACCTTATCGTTTATTCACGAGCAGCAATATGTGTTCCGAGACTTGAAACCTGAGAATATCATGATTGATGCCGATGGTTACCCCATCATTGTTGATTTTGGTTTTGCCAAACCATGTCCCGACAAAACATTCACGTTCTGTGGCACTCCTAACTATGTGGCACCCGAAATCATCAAGAATTCCGGCCATGACTTTGCTGTTGACTGGTGGGCGCTTGGTATTGTCATTTATGAAATGATTTCTGGAGAGAATCCATTCTTTTATGATGACATGGAACAAATGGCCCTATTCGAAGCAATCTGTGATGAAGATGGAGAGCCTCTCGGCAAGCAGTTCAGCAAATCGGTGCGAGATTTGGTGGACAAGCTATTGGTGAAAGATCCAGCAAAGCGATTGGGATCGTTGAAAGGCAAGGGTCGAGATGTTTTGAAGCACAAGTTTTATGCTGGTTTGAATTTGGACAAGATTAGGGCCAGAAAAGTTAAAGGTCCTTGGATTCCCGGCCAAGAAAGGGACCTTTCTGTGGAGTACAATGCCGAAGCTCAGCAAGCTATGAAGCGGGCCGAGGAGGAGGAACGCATGCAGGCACAAGAGCAGGAGTTGATTCGCCTCCAAAAAGAAGAGGAGGAACGCCGCCGTAAACGACAAGAAGAGGTCATGCGTTTGCAGGAAGAACAAGCTCGCCTGAAGAAAGAAGCAGAAGAGAAGAAGCGACAGCAGGAGGAGTTGGCAAGGCGCCAAGAAGAAGAAAGAGAAGCCGAGGAGCGACGAAAAGAGGAAGAGCGCCAGCTGCTCCTTAAAAAACAAGAAGAAGAACGGCTGCTAAGGGAAGAGAAGCAAAGACTTCTTGAGGAGGAGCGACGGAAAGAAGAAGAGCGTCAGCTGCTCCTGAAGAAACAAGAAGAAGAACGACTACAAAGGGAAGAGAAGCAAAGATTTCTTGAGGAGGAGCGACGGAAAGAAGAAGAACGTCAGCTGCTTCTAAAGAAACAAGAAGAAGAACGGCTACAAAGGGAAGAAGAGCAAAGGCTTCTTGAGGAGGAACGACAGCGAAAAATTCTTCTTCAGAAACAAGAAGAGGAGCGACTACGGCAAGAAGAGGAACAGAGGCTTCGTGAGGAGGAGGAAGAACGTCAAAAACTGGAAGAGGAGAGACAAAAAGCAGAAGAGCAACAGAGAAAACTTGAGGAAGAGAAAAAGAGGCTGGAAGAGGCGCGGCTGAAAGATTTAGAAGAAAAAAGGTTGGAGCAAGAGCGCCTTCAGGAGGAAGAAGAGGAACGCATCCGTCGTGAGGAGCAAGAGCGTAAAGAAAAACGCAAGAAAAAGGCTGCAAGGGAAGAGCGCAAGCGCCAGGAGGAAGAACGACTTGAAAAAGAGCGCGAAGAGCGCAAGAAAAGATTGGCAAAAAAGAAAGAAGAAGAACTAAGGAAGCAGCAAGAATTAGAGGAAAAGACCAAGTTGGAGGAGCAAATGAATCTGGAGGGAAACCAAGACGAGGAAGTTTCGATGGAAGATCTGGAACGCAGACACTCGACCAGTCGACAAGGCAGTATGGAAGAGAGCTGGAACTCTACAGTGTCGCCTGCCGGTCGTCAACGCCGCAGCATTGCTGCATTGGTCAGCCCCGTGCCCAAGGGTCACGTTGCCAAAATGGTCAATGAACGAGGCCAAAACTATTCGCCTGGAGCCTTGGTGAGCCCCCGCGTGCAGGAGGAGTTGAGCAAGTCAGTAAAAAAGGGATTGGTGGCAAGTCGACTTTCGCAGGCAAGGGAAATGGAACGGCTTGGTTCAAGTGTACCATCTCTTTTTACAAACTTCGAATTATAGTGTAACCATCAAAATTGCCCAAGGCACCAGCTCTAGTACTGGTAGTCAAGATTGCTTGCCAGATATTTGTAATGCGATCTAGAAGGTCGGGAGATAATACTCGTGTAGAACTAGGAAACACCATTTCAAGTATTCTTTTTGGATTTGGGCGTGTCCAATTGCAAGGCGGAAGGTTCAACTGGAACCTTGGACCCTTCCACCTTTTTCTTTTGGCGCATGGTGCTCAGAGCCCCCCCAACCAAGTTTGCAGCTAAGTCAGGTAACTGCTCACCTAGTGCCCGAGACTTCCCGAAGAGATTCCGAGACATTTTGCAGTCTCGCTCCTAGATCTGGCTGTTCNCACCTTTTTCTTTTGGCGCATGGTGCTCAGAGCCCCCCCAACCAAGTTTGCAGCTAAGTCAGGTAACTGCTCACCTAGTGCCCGAGACATTTTCAGGTTATCTTCCCGAAGAGATTCCGAGACATTTTGCAGTCTCGCTCCTAGATCTGGCTGTTCTATGGTATGATTCATTCCGTTGGTGACGACTTGGGCGAGGGCATCTTGCAGTCGTGGATGCTCGAGGAGGTCAGCCGCAAAGTTTCCAAGCACGTCAATGAGTGCGGTCCTCCATTGCTGCCAGTCTTCCTTGGATTTCCGGGTCAACTCGAGGACCACCCAAAGTATGCCTGTGAAGCAAAGCAGCAAAACAAAGGAAACCACGTTCCAGAACATGTTTGCCATCGAACAAGTTCCGTTTGTGCGACTGGCAGAAGAGAACCGAACACAGTAGTACCTATAATGCATGGGTATGATAGTGAGTCGTGTTGCGAGACTGCCGGGGCAGGATTGCGGACCGTTGATTGGTGGGTTGGTCATTCCAAGAGCGTCCCGGGTGATCGGCCCGTATGCCCGTATCCAACAGGAGAGTCATGACCTTTTGGGCACAAACTAGCGATAGCGACAACAAGCGTCTACTTGTCGAATTGTAACTACCTTTCTCTTCCTCTCAGCACTGTAGAACATTAACATGTCGGAACAAGAGGCCAAGCGACAAAAGTCTGTTGAGATGAAGCGTGTTCTCATCTTTGGAGGAAAGACTGGGTGGATTGGACAAATGATGGCTCAGCTCATCGAGAAGCAAGGTACGCCAAGCATGCCTTGTATGGTATGCAGGGAGAAGAGAGTGACAACTAATTCATGTGTGCTATATGCTTAGATGGCGTGGAGGTCTTCGTTGCCGAGAGTCGTATGCAAAACCGCGAAGCTGTTGCCAAGGAGCTCGATGAGATCAAGCCAACCCATGTGTTGAATGCTGCTGGAATCACTGGCCGTCCCAACATTGATTGGTGTGAAGACCACAAGCCCGAGACTATGCGAACAAACGTCCTCGGAACTTTGAACTTGGCAGATCTTTGCTACGAGCGTGATATTCACTGCACCGTCTATGCCACTGGATGCATTTTCCTTTACGATGAAGCTCACCCTGAGGGCTCGGGAATTGGCTTCACCGAGGAAGACACTCCGAACTTCACTGGGTCTTTCTACAGTCAAACCAAGTCTTACATGGAGCCCATGTTGAAGGAGTACCCCAATGTTTTGATTCTCAGAGTCCGTATGCCTGTCTCGGACGATTTGTTCCACCGAAACTTTGTCACCAAGATTGTCAAGTACGAGAAGGTCGTCAACATCCCTAACTCCATGACCATTTTGACCGAAATGTTGCCTCTTTCCTTGGCCATGGCCAAGGATGGTTTGACCGGAGTCTACAACTTCACCAACCCTGGTGTCATTTCCCACAACCAAGTCCTTGACTTGTACAAGAAGTACATTGACCCCACCTACACCTACCAGAACTTCACCATCGAAGAGCAAGCTAAGGTTATCAAGGCTCCCAGATCGAACAATGAACTCGATACCACCAAGCTTTTCCGTGATATGCCTGAGGGAATCAAGATCAATGACATCCACACTGCCTACGACCTTTGCTTTCAGCGCATGCGGGACAACTTGACCAAGCAATATGGACCTCTCCCGGACAGTCTTCCTGCTGAGTTCCGTCGCAACAAGGCTGAAGGGGGAACATCTGGGATTATGACACACTAGGGTTGCATTGCCAACCGCTTTATCGAAGGTAGCTGTTCGAATTCTAGTAAGGATTATTCTTTTTATGTATTCATATTGCATGATGCATGAGGATGGAGTGCTCCCCGTATTAAGATGGAGGTGAATGCGTTCTGTCAGCGTGAAATTGTGCATGACTATCCAATGTCCACGTTAGTCACCACCAAGTTGAAAAGAAAGCATACTCTATTCCAAATGAAAAGTCGACACAAACTATTCATGCGTGGTATAACTACACAAATAGTACTAGTACACTATTCCCCACTCCCTACCCTTGACCTCATATGCTCATTCGCCGAAAGCTGAAATCACTGCCATCGTCATGAGAACTCCCCCCGCGGGTCAAGGCGTCAAAATATTCGGCAGAATCGAAATCGTCCATAACTTGATGTGATTCCTCAAAAAGCGTTTCAGAACCTTCGTTGACTGGATGTTCATCCTGAAACAAGTAATCCTCCTCTGCAAGAGAGGCATCTTCACCACGGTCGCAAATGAGGACAAAGAAAACAACTGCAACAGGCAATACTGCTAAGAATTGCATTCCTGCTGTGACATAAAAGCAAACTGCCAGACCAAAAGACCCAACCAAGTACCCTCCGACAGTGCCCCCGACCGACCACAATAACAGCTGCAACCGTTCGATGGCACTTGACTGACTGCTTTGCTCTGCCCCGGTAGAAGCTACGATCGCCCGTGTCAAAGCCCCAGTGGAATTTTGAAGTATGCCATGCCCTAGATAGAGAGCACACACTGTGATTCTTGAAGCGTCTAGGTGATAGGTGATAACCATACCGCCCAACGTGGCAACGAAAGCCAGTTGCAATACAATAACAACAGCAGGCGCTCCACAACGACAGGCCAAACTTTGAGCGGTGACCTTGACTCCTGCTTGGCACAGCGGTGTCACCATACAAAGTAGCTGCACTTGGGTGGGCGATAGTTGGAGCTTCTCAACCAAGAAAACAACAAAGTATCGAGTGGAAATCCCAGATGCAATACTCGAGAGCATGTTTGAAACTGAAATAAGCCCGCGGGTGAAAGCGCTTCTCCCCCAGCAATTTGGTCCCTGAGAATTCGTGCTAGTCTCAGAAGACAACTCTTGCGAGTTCTCCATTAGGGAATCCAAAACCTCTGTAGATCCCGTAATGTCCATCTTGTCGGAAGTTGTCACTACTTCGATGTCAAGGTTACTGGCAGGTGTATCGATGTCCTCTGTTTCCTTCAAAGAGCAAAGGAGGAACAAAACTGGGAATGAAAAAGCTAGACCCAGGCATATAACAAAAGAACAGTTTTGCACTGTCCAGTAGTCTCCGTAGCATTTGAAAAAAACAAATGCAGCTACTGGCCCGACCACATTGCTAGAACGAATAACCCGAGACACACGCCTGAGGAGCACGTCTTGATTGTGTTCGCTCAATATATCTGCAAACAGCGAGGGCAATGCGACATCTGTGAAGCTCCACATGGTACCCCATATCAGAAGAGCGACAAGAAGGAAGGAGAAGCTGGGATGGATCAATGTGGCATACATAGTAACTGCCGTTGCGATGGTACCAAGTACAGAAGCGAATCGCAACAAACGACAACGACTCCACGATTCTCCAACAAGGTGTTGAGCTGGGAACGAGGTGACAAATTGACTGAGACCCATAACCGCCGTCATATATCCTACCCGCTCTGGTTGTCTAGAATCCATCAAGTATACAAAGATGGAGAGAATATTTTGACTCCAAATGGCTTTTCCTGTAAACGCAAACCAAGTCAATGCGAGGATCCGCAGTGTGTTGGAGTGGTCTTTGTGTTGTTCTTCTGAATTTCCACGAGGATCTTCCTCATTTTCTTCGATTGTGTCGAGGGGCAACAATGGATCGTAAAGAGTCTCGTTTGTAGTTAGAATAGTTCTAGTCGAACCTTGAGAGGCTGAGGGTTCCAAGTCTGAAGACAAGCTCATGGTTGTTCTGTTGTGATGAACAGAATTTGAAGCGAAATCGCTTAAGGAGGCTGGCGATCGCCAAATATCCACGTTTCGGCGGCTTTGTCTTTCGACTCTCTTGAATCAAAACAGAATAATTATTGTTTGGTTAATTTTGGCCGTCGTTGGCACAACTACCGAGCATCATTGCTCTTGGCTCGAAGGAGCCACCTTGTCACTGCCTCAAGGCAACTCGAAGAGAAGCACTACGGGCTCTTGGGTTGGCCGCAACTTCCTCATCTGTTGCTGTCCGCCGCTTTCCAACTGGTTTGAACGGTTTGGCGGGACCAATGGGATTCCCATACAGATCGTATTCAGCTCTCTTGGCAACCACAGTTCCATCTCTCATAACTCGTTTCGTTGCTCTATCTTCCATACTGTGGTAGCTCAGAACTACCAATCGTCCTCCCTTTCTTAGCAGCACTGGACAAGCTTCTGTCAAGACTTTTTCCAAGACATCATCTTCTCGATTGACCACAATGCGTAAACTTTGGAAGATCCGAGCACAGGTAGCCGTGCGGCCATATCGCTTGTGCTTGGCAAAGGCTGGCGTAACTTTGGCAATCGCAGCTACCAAGTCTTGCGTAGTAGAGAGAGGGCGGCTTTGGACGATTGCTTTGGCAATCGTTTTGCTTTTGGGTTCGTCGCCATACACACTGAAGATACGTTGAAGTTCCTTGGCATCGAACTCGTTGCACAAATCAGCTGCCGTAATACCACCACAGTCCTTTCCCATGCGCATATCCAGTGGCCCATCTTGCATGAAGGCAAACCCACGCTCCGGTGTATCAATTTGATACGATGACACTCCCAAATCCAATAGAACACCATCGACACCCTCTTTTTCAGTGAGGATAGGGTGGTGAGAAACCGGATGCAACACTTTCGGTAGTGTCTTGGCGAGGTCACCAAAATTGGTATGTACAGGCTGAAAGTGAGGCAGGTCTAACCCATCGTGGTTCATGTACCTTGACAACCGTTTGGTCGCCGTCTGGAGGGCATCTGGATCTACATCACAACCCAACAGAACATCCCCCGGTTCAAGTCGTCGCAGAATAGCCTCGGAGTGACCACCTCCCCCCAGAGTACCATCAACAAACACGCGATATCTAGAATCCTGTACATCGTTGGTTTCAATGGAACCACCTTTTGGAGTTTTGGTTTCCAATAGCGCATCCACGCATTCCTTCCACATGACAGGAGCATGATACGTCGTGGAAAACTCATTCGGAAACTCTACCTGGGGTACCTCTTCGGCTTGGTCGCCAAAGGTTGAAAAGCATCGAGAAGATCCCTGCGAAGAAGTAGAAAATGTACTACAGAGGGATTGTCTGTGGGGCGGAGAGAATAATGGAAGAAAGGTTGTCACCGAACAAATGGCAGAAAACTTCATGGTCGCGCAGGGCGCTTGAACAATTGCCGGATTCACAAAACGAGAATGAAATCTTGAGAGTGGGAAAGACCTAACATGGCAGGACAGACGGACCATGTGCAGAGGGAGGAAGCAGCGATTGATGCCTTCTTTTGTGGTTTCGAGCAATAGTGCAGGAAGTGGATGGTGCTTCCACTGTAGTGTTGGTGGGAGGTGCCGGATGTGGTCTGTGTCGTCGAAACGGGTACAAGGACGGACGGTTGTTTGGAGGCCATCAGTTTCCCGTCCGCCTCATAATTTTGAGCTGGAGGCACCATCATGTTGCACAAGAGGCCACAACCAGTCATCATTTGCCGATAATAGTGTTGCTCTTTCTTTTGTCGGAGACACTACCACCGTCGGTTTGGCTCCCAGTTGGTTGCCTTGCTTGAGTCATGGGGTCAACATTTCGTCGGACCGATCTCCTGGCACTATCCAACCTCCGCGATGACGGTCGCAAGCCCCACGAGATCCGACGATTCAATGTAAAGATGGGACCACTGGCTCGTTCGGGAGGTCAAAGTGGAGGAGGCTCGGCTCAAGTTGAAATGGGTTTGACCATCGCTCTGGCAACGGTCTCGGGGCCCATGGCATGTGTCAGGCGAAGTGACGAGAGATCTGATCGAGCCATTCTCGGCGTTTCTGTCCAACAGGCTCCATTTGCGTCGGGTGGCGACCGACGGGTCACCGGAGTGACTGACCGGAGACTGATGGAACTCGGACATCTTTTGAAGAGGGCGCTCGAGGCATCTCTTTTGTTGCATCTCTATCCAAAGTCGAGAGTGCAAGTCAATGTTGCCATTTTGGCCGACGACGGTGGTCGCCTTTGTGCTGCCATCAATGCCGCTTCGCTGGCATGCGTTGATGCTGGCCTTCCTATGAAGGACTTGCTCTGCTCCTGTTCCGCGGGGTATGCGGCAGAGGGAACGACCCTTGTGGATTTGAATCGACGAGAAGAATCCAGAACAGGTGGACAACCTGCTGTCAACATGCCTTGCGCCATTCTCCCTCAAAGAGGAACAGTCGTTCTCTCTCAGTGCGAAGCAAGGCTTCCTGATATTGACGCTGTCAACAGTGTTTTGGATGCTGCCCTCGAAGGATGTAGAGCCATTTTTGTAGTCATGCAGGCTGCCATTCGCGAACGAGCCTCCGATTTGTTGAACATGCGCGTTGCTGGTTGACGGTTCAGAAGAACGTCATGGAAGGTATGTGTTTGTATTTGTGGGTTTGAATGGTTGAGCTTTCGTTTTCTTGTTCCATTTGCACGGTGCCGGGTCATACAGAGCACAAGCTTTCCATCAAGTGAGGAAATTTTATGACAAACTTTTCTATATTACCCGACGAGTTCGCTCGATGGGGATTTCATCTCTGTGGTTCTGATGATTGAAAAGCTTGATGCTCTCGACCGACATGTATTGGGCAAAGTGGAATGTTTGGGAGCTGGAAGCACATTTTCATCCAGTCGAACTATGGCCATGACGAACATTTTGCATTTGCTTGAAGTGGACTATTCTGTCTACTGTGGGAGTTTAATCTTTGAGATCGTGAGCCAACCATTTTGGCAGGATGGATTCCGGTTGTCCCTTTGTTGGTGATCCTTCTTTTTCTCACGCATCGTTTTGTTCTTTGTTTAATTCAGCTCAGATAGGTCACTCTATTGCCCTGGCGTCCAAAAGCAATGGGAGTGCCGTATTGTACATGAATGATCCGGAAGGCGCCATCATTCTGCCTACCGTCGACGACCGGTAGGCGAATTCCAAGGAGCCTCTGTTTGCCTTGAGGTCAAGGCAGGGTAGGCAGGGTCTTTTGGTTCTTGTCTGAACTACGTCTTCATAATGGCAATAGCTTGTGGTAGCTGTTTGCTGTCCAAGCTCCAGTGTATCCTGGAATTAAACTTTCGTCTTATGAAGGGATTATNGCTTGTGGTAGCTGTTTGCTGTCCAAGCTCCAGTGTATCCTGGAATTAAACTTTCGTCTTATGAAGGGATTATTTTCTTTTAGATTGTGTTTACGATCCAGGTAGCAACCCGTAACTCGCTTCTGTACTCGTAGTTGGTAGTTGGAAACGACGGGAAAGAAAGGACTCATTGGACTCGTTGGCGTGCGAACTTCCGCCAAAATTCGCATGTTCCACAACATTGTGATTGAAACTATGTTCACGACGACATCAACAAACTCCACCCTGAACGAAACTCAGGAAGCAACTGTGCAAGCCCAGTTGTCTGAGCCTTTGTTGGCGACTAGTCCAATTTCAGAAGACCGCCGAGCTGACGAGTCAGAAAGCGTATCACAACCACCGTCAAGAAACGTCACTGTCATTCTACTGTACACATTCTTTGTCTTTGCGGGTCGGTCCATATGGAACCAAAATGTGCTTGCCAATTTTGCTGCTCTGTTAATGAATGGGGATCCAGTCTCTGTTGGATATTTGACAGCAGCTATGGGGATTTCTCAGCTTTTTGTATCCTTTCCAGTTGGTTATTTCGCGGATCGATATAGGCGAGATACCCTTTGCAAAGTCGCTAGTTTTGTTGGAATCTTGGCAGTGCTCGTCTCCCTAGTAGCACTACACTACGCAAGTTTTGTGTTGCTTGTCATTGCCCTTTGTATATGGGGGTTATATTGGGGATGTGCACAAACCTCCATTGCCGCTCTATTCGCAGATTCGGTTCCAGATGGAAAGCGATCTCGGTACTTCACAACCAGATCCATTCTCATCAAGGTCGGACAGTTGGCAGGTCCGATCGTAGCCCTAGTTTTGTTCTTTTCACTTGGAGATCAATGGACTATCAAGGAATGTTCCACAGTGATGATGGTTGGTCAGCTAATTTGTGTCCCTGCTGTTTTCCTGCTTTGCCTTCTGAATGATGATTTGATACCGGATCATCACCAAGATACCCCGCAACAACCGTTAGACAACTCCCTCCGCACCCCTCCAATGGGGGAGGAAGATGCAGGTGGGAACAATGAAGAGAGAGCAGATGCTTCAGTCCCCAGCACGGATCTAGGATCAAGTGCTGAGAGCCAACCACGTACGAGAACCTCAGGAACGGATGAAGATGAATCATATGATACGTCAAAACTACTCTCCTTTGTCCCATTCCTGACTGAGGAGCGTGTTATCCCAACGCTAGTGACGCTTGCTGATGTGTCTGCTGCACTGGCGTCCGGAATGTCCGTTCGATACTTTGCCATTTTCCTGGTACAGAATCTCCACGTGCCTCCCGTGGAAGTACAGATTCTCTACATTATCGCTCCCATCGTCCAAATGGCATTGATGAAGACAATTCAATATCTTGCCAGTTACTATGGGAGATGCACGATGGCTGTTGCATTCAAATGGACCGGAATCGCCTTAATGATTACCATGGTATTGTCGTATTCGTGGGGCTTTCCCGTTTGGCTTACATGTACCATTTTGATCTTGAGAACTGGCTTCATGAACAGTCCCAGCGCCTTGACCAGGTCAGTTGTCATGGATTATGTCAAGAAAGAAGATCGTGCCAAATGGAGCGCCTTGGAGTCTGTGAACATGTTTTCTTGGTCTGGAAGTGCAGTGCTCGGGGGGATATTGGTGGACAATGAAGGTATTCTTTTCAATTTTTGTTTCACCGCCGCTCTACAGTTCCTATCGACTATGCCATTGCTACTACTTGCGTTTTGTTGCCGTCGCCGTAGACATTGCTAAAATTGCTGCATAGTGTACTAAATTCTCGGTCTAACTAGTTCCCTGGGCTACTCTTCTAACTCTAGCTCCCAATTGCGAGATCTTACGTGCTTCCTTAGCTGTAGAAGGTAAGTGCAGAAATGTCCAGAGAACCAACATTCGGTGTAACGGCAGGAGTACATTTCACATCTTTCATAATCGGCATCGGCTCTGAAATGCCCTTCCTTGGATCAGTGTTTCCACTGTCAAAAGTATCTTCGAAGTCAGAGAACAACTCATCATCTGATTCCTCTGTCGAATTAGCTTTCCACAGATCGGATTTCACTTGTTTTCTCACTACGGCCGTGGCCTTACTAGGCTTCATACTGGCAACGAGCGAAAACTCATCACCCCCAAAGCCGGTGTCCATGTCCCCCTGGGGTGACTTCGGGAAGTCACTCCATCCCTGAGAGGGTTCATCTTTGGTTGGTTCTGCATCTGCAACTTTTCGTCTGCCGCTTCTACTTCCACTTCCACTTCCACTGCGCCTTGGCAACCTTCTTGATTTTTCCACGTCCTCCTTCGATTCCTTTCCCGTATTTCCTGCCTGGGGGCTTTTCCGCCTACTCCCACTTCCACTCCGCGAAGGAGCTCTCCTGGGTTTTTCAGTATGCTTACCGTCAACAGATTCGCGAGCACTTTCACTAATAGCATCGTTCTGATTGGGGGTAGTTTTTGGCCGTTGACTTCCCCTCCGCCTAGCATCCCGACTCTTCGAACGACTCCTGTCACCACGCTGGCCGCTCCTTCGTTCCCTCCGGGGAGAGCTTGATTTATTTTGAGGACCAATCCTCGGACTAGAACTCTTTTCAGAGACAACTTCATTTGTTTCAATGGACAGGTGCTGTTCATCACTCGATTTCATTCTTCGCACACCCCGTTTGCGAGACACGCTTCGTCGGCGACCATGCTCTGAAACGCTAAGCCTGTTGTTATTTCGTGATCTGCGTCCATTTTCTGAGTCAGATGGTTTTCGCCTCTGGGCCTCATCCAATGCCTTAGCCATTTTCTGTAACTTTTCTTCGCTATCTTTGGCATCACCTGCAAGGCATTCTTTGAGCTTTGAAATGAGCGCATCTTTCTCTGATGATGCCGCCATTGCAGAATTTGAACCCACCCTTTTGCCCTGTCGAGTAGAAGGAACTGGATTGCTGCCTCTAATGATTTCGCCTCTTCGCCCACGAATCGCCCGCCGTGAACTCCCTCTTGAAGAATCACCGATTTCATCGTCTGATTTCGATCCGGGCTCATTTGCAACGTCAAAATCATATGTATCACTTCCATCAACTAGTCCATCTCGCCCATCCCCGGACAAATCGGATGACTGCCCGGAACGCTGCTTTGACCGTGTCTGACAATGATGTTCTCGTCGAGAAGAAGGCACTCTCGGTGTAGAGCGGATCTTCTCCACCCAGATATTCTCAGTGGGTGAACGCGGATGCCATGACGTTGAGAGATCGTGATTGTTGCTCTTCGTTGACTTTTTAGTTGGTATCATAGACGATGCCAATTGGCTAGAAGATGGAGGGAATGCTTCCCATGTTGTCGCAAATGCGTTGCAGCTTTCATTCAGTTTCTCAGAAGACGACGGCATCTCTCTACCCACATTCATACCTTTAGAGGCATGCAAAGCTGGCATCGAAGCTTGTCGGGACATCATCCCCCTTCTATTCAATCGATCTGGGGGAGGAGCGATTGTCGCAGGCACATTACTCCCTATTATTCCACTGTAGCCTTTTGGATCGAAAAATTCGAGACCAATATATTTCCGTCGAATAAACTCATTTCTAGTTGCCAGATCAGCTTTTGATGACAGCTTTTCATGGGTATTTCCGAATATGGACTGAATGGTTTGATTCCCTCCATACTCCATTGCTTGTACCTCCGATTCTTTCCCTACAAGCACAGATGCAATCAGCGTGAGAGAGAAAACAGTCTGACTGAAAACAAAGAGGAAGAGACCACGTACATTCATCAAGTGTAACACTTCGAACGAAGCAAATATGAGTCCCCAACCCTCGGTGGATGCCGGAGCAATTCATGCAACAGAAACCTCCAATAGAAGGACTGCCGAAAGGTGATCCCTTCGGAGGGATCATGATAGAAGCCCATGTCGGCTTCACGTCACCACAATCACAACACTTCTCATTCCCAGCTACCAGCAGAGAAGCTTCCAGTCGACTACGTATAGTGTCCTTGTTCATTGTTGCCTCAACAGCGGTGGCGCCACTTTCTGGCAAAATGGAGTTCCTGGTCAATTCCTGGCAAAGGCCCAACAAGGAAGTTCGTCTGTGCTCCTCTACTACCTACCAGGACAACCTTAGATATAACCAGCAGCCACCCACCACCGACACCACCACCATCATTCGCTCGATATTGTCAATTATCATCGCAGCGTTGCAAGGTAGCATAACATTAAACACCGCACGACGAGGAGGGCTCGCCTACTATTTCTACACTGCCTTGCATGCTGAAGTCATTATTATTTATGCAGAATTATGTCCGCCACATTGAAGAAGGGTACAATCAATTATTGCTTTCGCACCAGGGGTTCTTGCTTTCTTCCCACCATGCTTTTTGTTGTTGCGCTTCTTGCTTCTTGTCGTGGTGTTGTGTGGTACGAGTACTCGTAGTGGACAAAATGATGACCTTCGTTGTCCGTACGAGTACCAGGTACCCTCACGCAAATTCTCCTGGTACTACGTAGTATTCATTAATACTACTGCAATCTACTGGGTAGGTACCTAGGTAATATCGTACCGGTACAAGAACCATGATGTACGATAGCATCTATCAATGACTAGAACTTAGGAGAAAAGGTTATATATTTGAACTCCGCTGTTCCCCCAGTCATTCAGCCGATAATCGTCTTGAGTGAAAAGCCGGTCTGACGCCGCATTGCAGTATCAAATATCGGCAGTTGTATCCTCAACGGAACTCGTTGGCCAGAGGTTCGTAACTAAATAATTTCTCTATAGGTAAGGCTTTGCAAATGTAGACTNCAAATGTAGACTCGGGATTATTAAATATTGATCGGCTGGCTCTCAAGAGAACTACTCCTCTCTCCTCCGTCCAGCAGACAACAAGGGGATTGGAAGCAATGTCCGAAGTGACCCTCGACTAATTCTTCATTTCATCAAGCGGCGTTCATCATCATGAGGCTTGCTGTTGCAGCTGGAATCCTTAGCCAGGCCCTTCCTGTTATTTCTGAAAGTGGTGCGCTGGGCCAAAATATCCCTAGTTCACTTGTCAATGAGGGCGTTTTTGACCTATCGCTAGCCAACGAAGTTGGAACTGACAGAGTGCAAAAACTGGGAAACGAGCTTCGCCTCGGCCAAAACGTGCAATCCCAAAAAGGAAATGGAGCACTAAGGAACAGGGTCTCAGAATCCATTCCGAAGATGTGTGATCCCTTGTCAAGTGACCCCGATGTCGGTGTGTTGTCTTGTGGATTGCGAAGCACTTGTACTCCAAGTTCCGATTCGTCTCTTGGAGGATTGTGTGAACCTAGGCAGTCCAAATTCCTCGCTGGGCTCAAGAACCTCGCGTCAGAAGACAAGACACACACGAAGAACTGCGATCCATCGGCCGATGTTGGTGTACTGGCCTGTGGCTCTAATGAAGTCTGTCAGGTTGACCAGGACTCCGAAACAGGAGGTATTTGCGTTGATGGACATTCCAGGAAGTTGGACTCCTGTAGTATCTGCCCTGGTGGACACGTGGGGAACTACTTTGACGTGGTAACTATTCCTTCCCTTGGAGAGTATACGTGTGGTGAAGTTTATTATTTTAACTATGTTCTCGAGTACATTCCCGATGCGTATTGTACGCTTCTTTACACAATCACCCACAACACCTGTTGTGTCGATGGAGCTGCCTACGACAGGTGTAACGTTTGCGAAGATGGCATTCTCACTAACGCAGAGGGAAACGTCACCTTCGCAGATGGGAGTACAACATCATGTGCGTCGATCTACTGGTACGGTGTCATGGGACTGATCGGTGAACAGTATTGTTCCTACTACGCTGACGTCGCGCAGAGTTGTTGTGGTGCTGTGCCAACATGTGATCTTTGTCCTGGTGGACACATATCCAACTATTTCGGTGAAGTCAGTGCAAATGGATACAGCTACACTTGTGGTGAATTGTTTTCTGCTGCTATTGCGGAATACGATCGCTGCAGCACGCTCTCTGCTCTTGCCGCAGAGAGTTGTTGTGTGGCCGGCGATGCACCTCATGATGTTTGTGACCCTTGTCAAGAAACTGGATGGGGCGACTACTCTGGCATCGTTGACATTCCAGGAAGCAGTATCACATGCCGAAACATTTACGTTTCTGGGGCCCTGGGTCTCGTTGGAGAAGCAGCTTGTGCTGTAATGACACAGTACGGTGCCCCTTGCTGTGCTAGCAGTTGCGATTTCGGCTGCGCAAACAACGGCACTGTGCTCTATCCTGAAAATACTGTAAATCTTGCCGGTGTTGACTGGCCCTGTTCAGTCCTCGCCAATGCTGGTTACAGCGTCGACGGTATCAATGACAACCAGTGTTCCGCATTGATACATACTTTTGAAGGCACATGCTGCGACGAAGCAACTGACAGCCCCACTCAAGCGATAGTGGCTACAAATGCACCCACTGCAACCCCAACTGTCACGGGGACTACCCAACCAACTAGTCCTACTGGAAGTGGTGCTACCTTGTCCTTCAAAAACGTTGCCTCTGGATTGGCTGGTGTGGCTATTGGAGCTATGTTTTTCATTATGAATTAAGTTGATTTGTGTTCAAGTATTTTAAAATGCAATTTGTGTGAATAAGGATTGTTGTTGGTGTGTTTTTGAGTCTATTGTTACCACATTTGCACAGTCATCGGTATCGGGTAGATATCGGGATGCAGTTTCAATTGATATACGACCTGGACAGCTGATCAGTCCAAGTCACCTAGAAGTCGATAAACGACATTCCCACTCTTACATGGGATCTGTTTGATACGTCTCAGACTACAAAGGACAGACAACGTGGCTCGAGCTGTAGATTCTCCATTCCTGAAAAACGCGCAGTTTTCCCTCAGGTCTTGCTCCGAAATCGTTTGGAATTGCTGTGGATCCTCTGACCCAGTGCTAGTCCTGCCTGGCGTATCATGTGAGTCGTTTCCATGTTGTTGTCGACGCTGAAGATAGTCATACCGGCGCTGAAGTACTCGGGTAGAAAGACAGCCCTGTGAGTGTTGTTCTTGCTTGTGTTTGAGAGCGAGATCAACTCTCCACTGGCGGTGAGCAATTGTCTCAATTTCATCAAGAGCCTCGTTGAGAGTAATCAAGGATAACATACGCGGTCCCATCACGTTCGTTGCCTTGTACGCATCAAGCTCTGACTGCTTAATACGACGCAATGAGATGGGGTCATTGTTTTCCTGGTCGTTGGTCGGTGTAGGTAAGGGAGTCCTTGGGTCCACCGAGTCCCGACGCCTCGTCTGACGTTGTCTACCAGTAGAATGCAAGTCAAAAGACTCGGATGCAGTTTCTTGGAATTCTTGGGATTCATGCAAAGTATTAAGAATATCTGCTTCCTGGAGTGAGCGAGTGAGCTTCTGGACAGTATTTGCTTGTTCATGAGCTTCCTGTTGGAGACTTTCGAAGGTCTGAAGCGCCTTGGATTCTTCTCTGACCATTTGCCTCAGTGCAACAACCTTGTCTTCTAGTCCTGATACCAGCTGATCCATGGTTACAAGACTTTGGAGGAGATCATCATTAAAAGAATCAAAGCTTTTGCAGTCGACGTTGCCAAGACATTGCAAAATACTTCCAGCCTGTCGGACCGTTGCCGCGTCTGAAGTGAGATTTGACAAAGTTTGGGAAAAAATGTCCTCCAAAAGACTTCTTTGCTGTTGCAATGGGTCCATGTTGAGAAGAATGAGTTCCAATTTCCAAGCACAACGGATAGGCTGCTTCTACTCTAGAAGAGAGGTCAAAAATGATCCAACGAGCCACCAGCACGAGGAGGAAAGTGGTTCGTCCAAATTCAAAAATGCATGGTGCCCCAAGGCTTCAACTGTAAAATAACCGAATATTGAGGTTTTTACTGATGACTCGCTGACGTCCACAAAGTTAGACCTGCAATATTAAGTACCGGTAGTACAAGGAGGTTACAATGTGATCGGGTTCTTGTGCAGTGGTACCACAATAGAATATGCAGCATAACCTGGATGAGCTGTAACTCTAACGGTAGAGCTTTTATTGAATCTCCATTCGGCCAAAGGAAGAGTCCACTAGTACCTCACAGCTCACAGTTGTCTCCATTTGTTGCTGAAGTTTTTCCTCCGCCCGCCTCCGCGAGGACATCACGCAACCCTGGTTTGTTGGTGTCAGAGGGCATATTCGGGTGTATCGCCAACAATATTGCCGCCGTGCAATCGCGCACCACCACCAACACCACTACTACCGGTACTACTACTACTACTACTACTTCTACTAGTCATGGTGATGGCGGAAGTGAAAAGTACGAGTAGCCAGCCAGTTCAAAAATTCCTCCTCCTCCGAGGTAAACCTCGTCGTTCCACAATCCCCTTCGGATCGTTTCATTTTGAACAACCGTCAATTCTGTAATAGGGAAAGATGAAGTTGGCCACTGCTGCAACGGCACTGACTCTTCCTCTCTTGGTACAGTCGGATGATGACGCACCTTGGCAGGTGGCAAGGTCAAGGTCGAAGTACATGGCCACTCATGGCGGAAACGATCGACACGCCGGAAGTGGTGAGAAACTCCAAAGTATTGTGATTCAAGAGCCACAATCAATTCCCGTCGGTTTGAAGCCTGATAGTACTCTGAGGAATCAACGAAAGTACTTTCGTCGCCCATGCGATCCAACATCATCGGATGCCGACATTGGAGTTCTTTCTTGTGGTTTCTCGTACACCTGTGTTCCAAACCAAGAATCGTCGCAAGGGGGACTCTGTATGCCCGAACACAGTAGTCTTGGGTTTCACTTCGATGCCAGTCACAAGTCGGGCACTGCAAGAACAGGGGAAAGTGTTCCATGTGATCCTACCTTGTCAGAAGCTGATGTTGGCATTTTGGCATGTGGGAAGGATCAATTCTGCAAGCCAAGCCACACATCGGCGCTAGGTGGGGATTGCGCTACTCGCCCAAGCTTGTCGACTGCAAATGTACCTAGTCGTCGCCTAGACAACACCGGACCTTTCATCGGATACTGTGATCCCACGGACCCCACCTTTGGGGACGCAGACTGTGACTGTAATATGTTTGACTTGACTTCCACCGAAGGAGAAATCACTTGCGTCGCAGCTTCTGGTGTGTGTCTGTCGCTACTTGATGACTGCACAGACGATTGCTGCTCTGAAACTTGCTACAACCAAACAGAAACCAGGAGCTACGGCCCCTCTAATGTTTTGTGGCAGTCGGTATGTTACGCTTTCTATACGCCACACGATGAGAGCTTCTGTTTGACAGTGAACTTTGACTGGGAGAAAGCAGCAAACGTCCATCCAGCCGATACCTGTGCAGCTACATTCAATGGACAAAATTGCTCTTGTACCATTGATGACTACACAATTATTTACTATTTCGACTGCACTAATGTTGGCGGACCAGAGGGAAACGACTACTACGGGCCTCAACCGGTTTCACAACTCCCTATTGTTCAGGCATGCTATGCTTACCCAGCAGCTACTTTTCCCCCCACAGACCCTGGTATTGGGTGCCGCCTTTGTCCCGGGGGATCTGTTGCTAGCAGTTCGTTCTATTCCAGTGTTGAAATCCCTGGTTTGGGAAACTATACTTGTGGACAATTATCCCTTGCAACGTACATTGAACATGTTTTTGACGATGGGGGAGTTTGTGCCTCTGTTGTGGAAGGGGCTGCAGATGGCTGTTGTCAAGACGATTCTGCACTCTTCTCGCAATGCGACATCTGTAGCGGTTCAGGTTTTGCGTACCCTGAAGCCTATGTGGTTCTAGGTGGTGCGCCTGTGCTTTCTTGCTCATACGGATTTTGGAAGGGATATTTTGGGATGCTTGACGATTCCACCTGTGAGAATTTCACGGGGGGTGCCAGTAATTGTTGCACCAATACCACAAATGCCCCTCCGCCTGCAACTGCAGCTCCTTCAATGGAGCCGACAGCAACGCTGACCAGCTCTCCAACCGAGGGACCTACTCCTTCCAGCTCCAGCGCTCAGGAAGTGGTATGGACGATATTCGTTGGTGTTGCATCAGCACTCGCAGCTGTGCTTGTAGATATATAGTACAATGATCAGCTTGTGACCTCCATTTGAGAAGCGGTCTATCAACCAGTGAAGGATGCGGATTTGGTATCCTCCAAGGTTAAGATTGTTAAATAATGCTGTTTTGTTTGTTGGGTCTTGACTTTGGTTTGTAGCTTGTAGTTTTTATTTGATGCGTTCAGGAACACTTTCATGGCCGCACCCTCCTATATTTGCCTGTGTCATACGAACCTATGTTACTACCAAGCCTTTTTGCTCAACCTGCCACTACCAACCATTTTCTTATCGAGTACAATAGGACCAATCAACTGACCAGCACCATGACAAAAGACCAAGGGAGAAAGCGTAAGGGAAGACCAAACAACAAGAAACCTATCCCACTGACCCAAAAGCCTATCGTGATGAAGAGTCGGAAACGGGCCCGACAAGTGACTACTCAATTTCACCAATGGACACATGAGCGAGAAAGGGCTCTCCTTGAAGGGAATCAAGGCAAAGTCGATGAGTTGGACGAGAAGATAGAGGCTATGGGTGGAAGAGAAGAGTATCAGCGCGCCAGTCAACTCAGTACTTCGTATCATTCTACCTCCAAATGGGTTCTGGGTTATCTGACACGTTTGGGGTGGCTATATGGTGTCAAAGAAGAATCCATCGCTTCTGAACCCTCCACCAGCAATAGTCATCAGAAACAGGAACGTCGCAAAACCAGGGTACTAGAAGTCGGTGCTATCAACACGGAACTATTAGAGGCTGCGGCTGCTTCTACTGGCAAAGGTCCCGAACGAGCTAGACATAGACTTGACGTTCGAGCAATCGACTTGAATGCGATCGATGAACGCATTGAACAAGCAGATTTCCTGGCTCTTCCTCTTGTGAGTGAGGATTTGAACCTGCGATATGATGTTATTGTGTGTTCCATGGTCATCAACTGTGTGCCAACACCAGAGGATAGGGGGAAGATGCTCGCGCGCCTATACCATCACCTCCGACCGGGAGGAATCCTGTTTTTGACATTGCCCAAATACTGTCTGACACGGTCAGCCTTTCTGACAATGGAGATTTTCCAACAAATGTTAGAGGGGAAAGATGGAGTAGGGTTTCAAGTAGAAGAAACGAAGCAAAGCCCCAAAGTGGCATTCTTCATTTGCCGTCGCCCTTTGGATGAAACAAAGAGCGACAAGGTGAACCCCAAATGGACCAAAACAACAATCCGGAACAAGGGAAAGAAGTTCCCCAATCAATTTGCTGTTGTGTTGAAAGACGAAGAAGTACGAGGAAATACATTGCAATCGCCGTTGTAGGATTTCTTGATAGAAAAATGTCATTCCATTAGAATAGTTGGTAGCTATTAGGATACATCCCCTTGGTCAGCGTTTGTGATTTCAATCTTCTTCGCTGCTGTTGTGCAGGTTTCTCAAAGGCACTTAAAACGAAGGCTGGAACTGGGGGAACGGAAACCAGCTGCGCTATGGCCTATCAACAATAATTACGCCAGAGTTGTACTTTGTACTAGCACAGGGTGCCGATCTGTTGAAAGTTCCATGCTCACCCTTGTCTTTCAGGATTTGACTTGCAGAATTCAACCTTGATCCGACCCACGGGGCAGATATCCGCATCTCCTGCCATGGGAACGAGTTCTGCCGGACGACGGTCTTCACAATCAACCTGTGAAGCTGACTTCTTGGGAGGGTCAAGTACAAACCAACCTCGAGGACGCTTGGTTGTTGAGTCTTTCGGTTGCAACGCCTTGTACAATGACTCGACAGGAACCCAGTAGGGGGCGTACTTGAAACGTGCCACATCCAGCACTAACACTTGATGAGTCTCTTCGTGATATGCAGCAATCGGAGAAAAATGTCCGTCCCCAGTTTGCCCCAAATAGGCCCGGCTAAACGAAGCAACCAAAATAGAATTGCAATCCGGTGTTGTAAGCACTTTTCGAATGTCGTTTTCAAACTCTCGGAGGGAATGGGCTACGTCGGGTCGTTGCAATTTAAGTGAGCAGCGTCTTTTGGTATCTTGTGGAGGCTTGTCCAACGTTTCGGGGTATGGGCGCTTCATTTGGACATTGAGGCCTTGACATTGTGCCAGTGAGCGAAACTCCTCCAGTGTGACACCCATGCGTCGAATACGTTCGTAGCTGAGGCAGCATCTCGAGAGAAGTACCTCTTCACTGCCATAGAATCTCCATCCTCCTCTCCATCGGACATTTGGATCTACCGACATTGTATTCAAGACCATCTGGAGCGTAGTGACACCACAAAATGCGGGCTCACTCTGGTTGATGAATTGTTCCATAAGTGCCCAATATGATTCGGCAGTGTTGTTGTGAAATGCGTCCAGGAGGTATTGTCTACCTGTAGGAGAGTTGAGTGCCGTCAGGGTTGTCGGTAATATACGCTTACGAACACTGTAGGAAGGCTCGGGACTTGGTGGGAGCTCAGGGAGGAAATCGTCTTCATGAAAATGGCTGCCGCAACTGTATGTTTTGGTAGAGTCTGTTTTGGAAAGAATAGCGGAGTGATCAGCAGGCCTGACTTGATTGTTATCATATATGGCGTCTTGGAGGATGGGATCAAAGGGTTCCCGTTCCATGGGCATGGAATTGTTCTTTCGGTCGGAGTGACGAAACATTCGAATGGTGGCAACTACCGGTTTTGCTCGTAAAACCTCTGAAGTCTGTACAAATCCTGAAACCGATATCCTTGAAGCAAGGGAGAGAAATCCCTTGGTGGCAAACATGTCGCCTCTTATTCGTTCTAAGGTGGGTGTATTCCAAACAATGCCTGTCGCGACAAATCGGATCGTGATGTCGGGCGAAGGGAAAGAGAATGAGGCGTGAAAAAAAATGGCCTCTGCCAGTGGTCGGCGTGGGAGCTCGCGGGTTCGGGTTGAGCTCCGTGCTACATGCCGACGACACGGTTATGCCACAATCCAGCAAGTCGTAGTCGTCCAATCGTCGTCAGCCTTCCTTCCCAGCAATCGACGTCAGCTTTCTACTACTAGTAGTAACTTTTAATATTCCAAATAGAGTGACTAGTAAAGGTTGCTCTTTATATCATTGGAATAACACACAGTCAGATACAATACTTCAGTGATATCGGTAGATATACGATTTCCCTCTAGTCAGATTGCCATGCAGCTTAGTTGTTTGGCAACTGCAAAATGCTCCAGTAGTAAGTATGAAGCCCGACAGTATCTGGCCCGTACACCAAGCTAACAAGGGGTGTGGTGAATTCTGAATGTCGAGTGCTGAGTTTCAACACTGTATTGCAGGGGTGCAACGCCTCTGACGATATGTCGTAGTAGAAAGTCTTCTTGCCTCTTGGTTGAAAGTAGCCATGCTGCTACTGAGATTTCATCAACTTTCTCCTCGTCGCTTTCTCCCGGAAACGCATGACTGCTGTGCTGCAAAAAATTTCCAATCCTCCCCGCCGCCGACACAACATNCTACACAACATCCAACCAATGAAGGACGTAGTAGTAGCAAGCAAGCAATCAGAAGAACGACGGCCGCCGGCGAAAGTGCGATCTTTGAGCTCTAAATGAACCTGAGTGCCCGTTCGCGAAGTGGGATACCAAATATCGGAACTCGGTGGATACTCTTTAGTCTGAATGGCCACCGCTATCTGGGAACCTTTGGGACTGGAAAAGTCCCCAATACCCCAGAGAAGAACATCCAAAGGGTGTCACCGAGGATTCCTCTATTGTGTCACTTGCCTTCCGCTTTGGCATTCGAGCTCAGGAGGATCCACCAGCCCCTACCAGTCCGTTCCTCTTTAGTGGACCGCAACCTACCGCTCTGTTGTTGTTTGTCTGAGTTTTCTGAAACATTGATGTCAACAATGGCCACAAGCGCAACCACATCTAGTAGACTCGTGATGGGATCTTACAGCAAGCTGAAAAAGACAAACGGACTCACAACCTCTTCACGCCGACTGCTGCTTGCCAACAACCACCCCACACTGCCCAATCCTCTATCCGGGTCGCCATGGAGATCCCAAGTCTCGTTCCCCCGTACTAACAACAGAAGATTGTCATATTCCGTCAAACCGCGACAAACTGTGCTGGCACCTTCAGCGCACCAACTAGTACTATTGGATGCTTGCAACTTCCGATGGAACGACGCTTCTTCTTCCTCCTCCAATCAGCCGTTGGTGATGCTAGCGATGGCTCTAGGTCTCGCAGCGGCTGCGACAGCGACAAATACTACCACTCATCTTCATGCAGCCCCTGCCGAGAAATTCAAAGGTGGAGGTGGCAGCGGTGGTGGCCGAAGCCCCTCGACCAGGCCATCCATTGTTTCCAAAGAGGCTGCTCAAGATGACGTTCAATCGTTTCAAAAAGACTCTGTCAGCAACCCCTATCTTGTACGTCTCTGCTTTCGCAGAAAAAACACATTATCTATTGCACCAAGGTTGTACACCGATATCTCACTTTGTTGCTTTATATTCTACCTTGATATCCGATAGGTTTCCTTGTCTGCCATTCAAGGTGCTAGGTGGACGATGGAAGACGCTTACACAATTGCAAATGGTGGCAGGTTTGTCGCTGTATTTGATGGACATGGCGGTGACGCTATTAGTATGACTCTGCAAGATAGGCTCTTCAAGTTATACTCGGAGGAGCTCGTCAAGAAACATTGGGAGAATCAAAACGAATTCGGGGTGCCGCGGAAACAAATCCCCTCCAAATCCAGTCATGTAGCTGCCTTGCAACGTGCTTTGGAGAAAGTGGAGCAAGCTGTCGTTCAAGTGGATGATTGGGTATACCAGGGCAGCACAGCTGTTTGTGTTGTTCTTCACCAATCGCAGGATGGCCGACGGACGCTTCTTTCTGCAAACGTTGGAGACAGCAGAGCTATTCTAAACCGAGGAGGAAAAGCAGTCGACTTGACTAGAGACCACAAGCCCAATGATGAAAGAGAAATGCAACGAATCCAAGACATGGGTGAAGAGGTTGAATGGGACCCATATGGCCAGGTCTATCGAGTGCGAGATCTCGCCCTTTCTCGAGCAATTGGAGATAGATTCGCCAAGCCTGTTGTTTCGAGTGAACCAGAGATTATGCACTTTCCTGTTACTGAAGAAAATGACGAATTCATTGTCTTGGCCAGCGACGGGTTGTGGGATGTTATGACGAGCCAGGAAGTTGTTGATTTCGTGAATGAAAGCCTCGAACCAGATGAAGACGAAGAAGAATGCTTTATGCTAGACAAAAGAAAGGATATGGCGAGGATTGTGGCAAATGAGGCACTTGAGCGAGGTACAGCTGACAACGTCTGTGTGATCATTGTGTGGCTCAAAGACATCTAGCAAGGAATCATGAACTTGTAAACTATTAGCTGCTACATTGAGTGCAGGTGTGAGAGTAGCTAAACTGATTGAGGACCAAATTCAAAACGCTGAATCTCTATTTTGTTTTCCCTTGCTTTTGTGGTGATGCCAACTCGGAAAGAACGCGGCCAAAGGGCAACAACGCCGAAGACTCCTTGCGGCGTGGTGCCTTCTTGAGCAGGTTCCCCTTTTCACCCTCGTTTTCCTTGTTGGAAATTGTTTGTGGATCCCTCTTGCGCTTTGTAGTTAATTCAGCAGCAGGCTTTTTGCCATTAGCACTCCGCAAAACACCCGGAGCGGGGGCAACATGCTTCCGAACAGCAGACTTCTCGGCGACAGGTCGCTTGTTCCGAACAACTCGAGATGGAGCAATTCTCTTCCTCGGAGGGGTTACACCTGTTTCTTTTCTCGATATCATGTGTTTCTTGCTCTGATTGTTGACCTTGCATGTCTTCTCGTTCCCAACGTCCTTGTCAGCAGACACCTTGAGAGGTGTCGCCAAAACGGTCCTTGATGGCATCAATTTAGTCCTCTTTTCTATCCAACCCTGCATGTTGTCTGGCTCGTCCAGAAGCATTCGAACATCTTCGCTCAACAGCGAGGCATCGAAAGGCATTCCTTCGCGTTGCTTCCATTGTTGAAGTAGCGAAGCCAATTGGCTAAGTTGTGCCACAAACTTCGTCTTCATTTGCTTTCGGAATCGTTCTTCCTTAAGCAACGCCGTTCCTCCAGCTTTCTTCGAAACTAGTCGTTGCTTGTTGCACTTCATTTCTTCAAAGTCGAGAAGCTTCAGGTTAAGGATTCTCACTTCAGAATCCAGGGTCAATATTTGGCTTTTGGTGTCTTGTTTTGAACGGAGCCTTTCCACTTCTTCGTGGATTGTTCTCAACTTGCGAAGCTTCATACGGAGTTGGGCATTCACTTTCTCGCCACGCTTGCCACAATCCACAATCCATTCTTCGTTGGGTGGACTACTTCTCAGTTTGTAAAACGGATTTGAGGCATTCCCAGGTAGTTGCTCGACCTCTCTGTCTAGATCCCCCCAGAAGTCTCGTCGGTCCTCGGCTGTGATATTCAAAGCTTCCCACACAACGGTGAGAGTCTCTATTTCGCTTTGCGTCATTGTCTCAACCCCTACAACCAGGGCTTCCATTTCTGAAATACAAGCCTTGGCAAACTCCTCTGATAGCAATGGGAGTCTCACCAAGGCATTATGAAAGCTCGCATACGCCTCGCTAACATCAACCTCCCTTCCGACGATGTCCAGAAGAGCCTCTTGAGCTTCTTCTACAATCTCCCGAAGCAATGTAGTCAGGCCTCCACGTGAAGCGGCGATCTTGGCCATTTTAGCAGCAAACACGTCGAAATACCGATTGTCCACGGTACTGCCTTCTACGGATGGTGGTGTGGAGGTGACAAGTTTGACAAAATCTCTGGCAGGATCCTGACCCCACCAAGACGGAACCCCCTCTTCTTCGGAGTCCAACATACTCTCAACAAGTGACAATAAGGTCGTGTGATCCAAGTGCATGTCCTTGATTTGCTTTGATATTTGCGCGGCAATTTGGCGGTTCTTCACGAGAAGCTCTGACTTCTGAACTCGAAGAGCGTCAACCTCTTTCTCACAACGAAGTAGGAAGGCACCATCAAGGCCACCAGGAGAGAAATTTCCTTCAAATCTCTCATCAAGAAGTGATACATGTTGAGTACTTCCACCACTGCTGTTTGATTTCGAGGGGGCTGGACTGTACAGTGCCTGCAGATCTTGTGGGAGATCGCTCTTCGCCAGTTGAAGGGTGGCTGACAGGTTCTGCACATCCGAGAAAATGCGATGGCGCCTCGCCGCGGCGTATTCATATGGCTTCTCCAACGTGGAAAGTTGCTGGTGCAGCACTTTTTCTCGCTGCAGCAAACCGCCAGCAGGGTCATCGTCTTTTGAGGGTACATTCAGCACTTGAAGAATATGATCCCTGGTCTTTGTCATGTATGCAACCCTGGACTCCACTGAACTTTTCAAGGCAGTCGTTTCATGCAACAATCTGGCACAGGTGTTTGAAAGCGCGTGTTGAATATCATGCTGCGCTTGTTCTCGCTTTTCAGAATCAATGCCAAGTGCATCCCACATTTGGTGGAGACTGTCCACCACTTGTTCTGCCTCCATGGACATGTTGACCTTGTTGAGGGAAGCTTTGGCAAGTGCCAATTTGTCTTCCAAATTAAGAATCTCGTTGGCTTGTCGCTGAACCTGTTCACCAAGGTGCCTGGCTTCTTCCTTGATGCTGCTGGCTAAGGAATCGGACTGCTCAAGCCTCGTGATCAACTCCTCGTTTTCTGCTCGCGTTGATTGCAAAACTTCGAGAACGTTTTCCCCTGATTCCATCAATATGCATCTTGCGGCCAGATCTTTTTGGAGGACAGCTATCTTGCTCTGTAGGCTTTCAACTTCACTCTCGAAACTCAACAGAGCAGCATCTTTCCGCAGCAGGGAATCCCTAAGGTCCTTTGTTTCCGCTTCGACTGAAACAATCCTGGAGAACGAATCAAGCAACAACTTTCTCACAGCCGCAGTCGGAAGTGAAGCCATCAGCTTTTTCACAGCCTTCTCTTCCCTTTCTCTCTCATCCTTGTCGGGGAGAGCAACTTCTAGTTCCTTCAATTCTCCTCCAATCAACTCAAGCTTGAGCTCGTCGGCTGCGATATTCTCCCGAAGCTCTGACAGTCGCCTTTGCGAGTCTTTTTCTGGTAGTCCTTGTACCTGACACGCCTTCATAGCCTCCACGCTGGTAACGACATTTTGCATCATTTGGGAGTACGCTGAGACACGTTCAGCATAGCGGTTCTTAGTGTGAACATCCTCAATTCTGGTCTCAACCATCTTATCCAAGATGAACTGCATAGACTTGATGTCGTCGCTGGACAGGGAAGGTGCGGAACTGTGCTCAGAGGGACCCACATTGTCCGAATTTCTGCCAACATGAGATGCCTTTTCGTTCAAATCGCGCCGACGCATGGACAGAAGTCGAATTAGGTGACTCTCGGTTTGTTTCAATTTGTCGGAGAGCTTTGCGATAAATTGTTTGCGTTTCTCCAGATTGGACTTGTGATGTTTAATTTCGGTTTTCATTTGAGACATCAGATTTTCTGCTGATTTCTCTTTTCTGCGCAATGCAATGAGCTCTTTAGTTTTTGCTTCGGAAACTTCTTTGTACTTCGCGGCTGCGTCTTTTTGTTTCTTGACAAGGGCTGATTTTGCCTGCTTCAAGTCTGCAATCTTTCGCTCAAGCACTCTGCTTCGTCGTGCTTGTTCTTCGACAGCTCGGTACTTTTCCCTATGGGTCAACGTTTCTCGACGAGCCCTGGAGAGATTTTGTTCCACATGCTCGAGTTGCTTTTTGATTACAGCCGAGCAACCAATTGAGGGATCAGTTGTAGCCTTCTCGAGTTGAGAAGCCAGGTTATTCCTTTCTGTCTCTAGAGATTGCACCTCAGCCATGAGTTCTTCGTATTTAGACTTCAGACTGTGGTAGGCTTTCAAGCTGTCTCGCAACTGAAGAAGGAGTTTCTCTTCTTTTTCAAGCTGACCATCCACACTAAGGAGCTGCTCGTCATCTTGCTTCTTTGTGCTATCATAGTCATGGTCTTGTTGCTGTAACTCAATCAAGTGATCAAGAATCGCCATGTCTTCGTCAGGATTGACATCAACTATGAACGACTCATTGAAGCGTTCCGGGAGTATTCGACCAGGGGTTTCCGGAGTCCAGCTGCTGACCTGGCATTGAGCCTCGATGGCACTATTGGTTCGCTGTTCCATCTTCACCGCATTAGTTATGGAACTTGATACTGGCAGCAATGGTAGCCTATGAGAGCCTGTGGTTTCTGTGATTTCGTCGACCTGTTTGAAAACTCTTGTCAAGTACTCCTCAACATCAGGTCGTTTCAGAAGTGCTTCATCCACTTGGCCAATGACATTGTCGTCATTTGAGGTCTTCTCCTGGAAGCGGGCCTTCACCAGCTCAGATTGAAGCACACGTGTCAAAGCTTGGAGTCGCTGGAGCTCTTGAGATGTTGCATCTAGGTTTCGGATAGGAGCATTCCGAATGTTGCGAGCTCGGTTAGCATAGTGCAAGGTTGAGAGGGTTTCACTCACGTTGGTATCTGAAGGAGAAACGCAAGCCAAGAAAAGAGTTTGGCTATTCCCACCCAATGCATCCTGCAACAGACGTGTTAGTTTTGACTGACGGTAAGGTACATGTACCTTCTTATCCTGTAGAAGACGCTCTTCGTCTGCCAATGCATTGATGACGTTACCCAACGCCAACAGCCCTTCATTGATCTTGATTCCTTCTCGAGCTCGTTCTCCTTCAGCTCCAGTTTTCTTCATACGTTCACTCCCAGCGAGATCAACAAAAGTAAACTTGGACGTAGAAACCACATCAGGGGATGGTGCATCGTCTGATCCGCCCCTTGATACTTGAGTCAAGGTGACCGTGAATACAGCATGTGATCTGCTAGAAGTCAAGTTCATGAGAGTGGCCGCAGTGGTACGATTGTTAGTACCTTCATGAAGCACATGCAAGGCCTCGGTTGGATTGGTAATAGGCCTGGTGGCTAAACCAGCGATCACAACGCCCCCTGCTGCATCTTCTCGCAATGGCAACGAACTTCTATGTGACTTCAACAAATCGAAGACATCTTCCCCATAAACTTCCAAGAACGAAGCCTCCATACTATAATCAAGTAACATTGACCCGTCTGGATTGGAACCTTCGAGATCGGATAGTTCTTTTTTCTTTTGCATTCGTTCAAAGAATCCAGCGATGAACCTTGGAATCAAACCAACCTGCATCGATCCTTCGGGTTGAGTATGAGACTCGCTCCCCATGGTATATGTCTTTCCGGACCCCGTTTGGCCATAGGCTAGGATCTGTTGTGATAAAATGTTCTGCTGTGAGCAAACTGCGAAATCTAGATAGGACTGAGCATCATAGGTACGTACCGTCGCGTTGTAGCCATCAACGAAAGAATCTAGTAAAGAGGCTGATACGCTGGAGAATAGTTCATCTTGGTCGGTGTTAGTGTTGAATACAGCGTCAAATGTAAACTGCTTTTGACCAATTTTGATCGCTGGTTCTTGGACAGACACAGCGATTTTGCCGCCTTGTTGAATCTCCTTCGATCCCAGGGGACGGACTCGTACTCCAACCCTTACGTTGGAAGCCTTCAATTGTTGAGTGGCCATCTTGATTCTTCACCTATGAGACCAAACTCAGCTACTATAGTTCTACTCCGAGATAGGGCAGTGCTGTCTCAGCTTGCCGTACTTGGTACTGTACAGGAACAAGTGATGAAGAGAATTGAGATGAAAGTTTTGTGGTGAGGGCAACTTCGGTGCGACACAGTTCAAAATTACTTGACGAAAAACAATGCCAAAAACATCGCACACTGTTATTAATAGGAATTCAAGGGAATATGGTATGTATGTAGCAAATATAAGTAATAGTATTGATAGGTAATCAATCTCAGCATCATTGAGATAATTTACATCCAAGCATGTCTTTCCAAGATGATGTAACGCTGATTGCCAATCGATTGAATAAAAAGAGCTTGGAAAAGCCTATATCAGCCAAGGCCATAGATTCGGCTCAGAGTGCACTACGAATTTTGAAGTACCAGCATCCACATGGAACTTTCGGTAAAGGTGACAACGAGTTGAAGCGTGCTTGTGCACTACTTGAATATGCAACGCAAGATGTAGACGGCACGAAAATACCCATGGCTGCTCTTGCCAAGGCATCCTTCATGAAAGAAAGGGATTTCATCCGATTTCATGGTCAACTCCGTCACTTCCGCAATTCTGCCTCCAAACCATCCAAGAAAACGACGCCTGCAGAAGCAGTCTCTACATTTCCCTCACTGGCGCTCAAATTGGGCCCCTTCGTAGCGGATTCAGCGGGTGTGGCGAACCGGGCTCAGCGTCTTTACAATGACATTGCTAGGTTTTGCAAGAAAAATCCAGACCAACTAAGGGACATGACTCGTCATCGCCAAACCTACGAGGCTGCCTGCTTCTTTGATGTAGCCACCCGTGATTCCACCCCCGAAGCCCAGGGCTCAAGCAACGATGATGTAACAAAACAGCTTCAAGTGTCTACTGTAGTGGATATGTCCAGAAATTTCACTATGGACGAATTTAAGAGTGTGATGGACCACATACATAACATTCTGGAACAAATGAAGCCCGAAAACGCTTCTGCATCAGACACCAAGGTCCAGAGTACTCGTACAGAGAAGAGCAAGAAGCGGCAACAATCGGATCCGAAAGAATCCGCAGTACCCAAACGAGCCAAACCTCTTATTTTGTCGACTCAAAGGGCGGTGTCCAATCTAACGCAAGAGTTGCTGCAAAAAACGGAGGAATCCATAGACCTCGCCAAGCTGGAAGACAGTATTTTTCCGGAAGCATCGAGTAGTCAAAAGACCTCGTCTGTTTCGTTGGCGTCGTCTGGGTTTCTAGAGTGGAAGAGAAACGTGGTGTCTGGAGCTGTTGAAGCGGCAATGGTTGCAATCCGGTGTGACAAAGGCGAACGTGAACCTGAGGTGGAGGACATACCAAGGTCACGAGCTTTGCAGTACGCAGCAATGACGGCACTACGGAACTGCAATATGATTGGGGTAAGGAACGCAGAATGATGGTTGCAATGAAACAAATTTATCTTGATGGGGAATTTGGCTATCGTAACATTTCCACGGGGAGGGTGTGTGCTCCCTTGGATGGCTGAGTGACAAAGCACATACAATCCTTCCCGTATTTTTCCATATAGTCTCGTTTCAAGGTGGCCATCAACGACTCGGCATCTTCCTTATTCACAAGAGTAACTGTGCAG
Organism: Nitzschia sp. Nitz4; assembly: GCA_013372465.1. NCBI lineage: Eukaryota > Bacillariophyta > Bacillariophyceae > Bacillariales > Bacillariaceae > Nitzschia > Nitzschia sp. Nitz4. The sequence goes on along the minus strand of WXVQ01000033.1, from coordinate 236,465 downwards.
CCACCAAAGCCACCTCCCGTCAAGCGGCTTCCGTAGACACCCTTTTGCTTTTGGGCATTTGCCACCAAGTAATCAATTTCCTCACAACTCACTTCGTAGTCATCTCGCATACTAGCGTGGCTCATATTCATCAATTCTCCTACCCGCTTCCAGTCTCCTTGTTCTAGCCGTTCCCTGGCCTCGAGGGTCCGTCCATTCTCGGTGACAACGTGTCTGGCTCGACGATAGCTGATGTCATCCATGGAAGCCTTGGCAGCTTCAACATTTTCCATAGTCGCATCGCGAAGCGTCTTCAAGGTAGGAACAATCTGGGCTAGTGCCTGAGTAGCAGTGCTACATTGCGCCACGCGCACAGGGTACTCCCCTCCTGCAATATCATGTTGAACATTGGAATTTGCCACGACCAGCACAGGTTGAGCGACATTCTTGGGCATGGAAACGAGATGGTAGTCAAGCGATGTACAGTCAATCAAAAGGAAACTACCGGCCTGGCCAGCACTGGAAATATACTGATCCATGAGTCCACAAGGCGAGCTGGCCCATTGGTTTTCGGCCTTTTGACATCGTAGGGCACGAACTTTGGCTGGTTCTCGTGGATCCGAGGAATAGGCACTGGTCCCCAAGATGGTTTCAACAAATTGAGCCACCGAAACTTCTAGCGAAGCACTACTGGAAAGACCCGATCCCAAAGGAACATCTCCGGAAATGGTGAACACCAGCTCTAGCCGTGTTGACGGTGGGAGGTCAGCCAAGTACTGAAACACCGTACCGACAACATATGAAGTCCAGCTGACTTGACTGGGTGGGGTGGAATTGGAGTCAATGTCAACCTCACACAAGGAATCTGGAGACATAGTACTAGAAAATTTGAGCTTGGCACTTGCTGTTGGACTCGCCGAATCGTGTATAGACCCTGTCCCAACAACCACCGTGGAATAATCAATGGCAAACGGAAGAACAAATCCACCCGTATAATCAACATGTTCCCCGATCAAGTTGACTCTGCCGGGAGCAACGGCAATCACAGACGGATCAGCTTGACTTGGGAAGTGACGAGTGAACAACTCTCTGCACTCATTGACTTTCTCTTGCATCGACTTGACACCCATGGTTCTTTCGTTGGATATCTCTGCAGGTGGCGTGATGCGTGATGCGTGATGTTGCAGCAAGATCTGGCACTGGTCGATTGGGAGTTGTCACGACAGACGGTTTCTACGTGGCTTTTTGGTGGTTGAAAATGTGGTTGGGGGATCCCCTCTCCCCATCTGCTTTCTGAAGTTTGGCATGATCCATGATCCGACCCACTGCAGTGGAAAAGTCACCGCATCCACTGTCAACGTTCCCTTGGTGGACATTACAGTACGAGTACTGCCACAGAGACAAGAAAGGATACGGACCGAACAATGCCCCTTCGAAGGTTGAAGGGAACCAAGAGGAAAAAGGCTTCTCGATGTCGCGGAAAGACTGTGCGCATTCTTTTTGTCATCGGTTGGATGTTGATGCTAGCCTTTGCTGGGGGAGCTGCATGGTATTTAAATCAATATGAAGCCTCCAGAACGACACATCGCGATCCGATTCAAGTTGGAAATCTAGTTGGAGGTGGTTCGAAACGTATTATTCCGCCACAAGCTCCCGAAACTGCAAAAGCTGGCCTTCATGAAGTCCACAACCTTTTGCCCCTGTCCGATGATGCAGAAGCGTATCGGTCTCCTTTGCTAATCTTTACTTGTCAGCGGGCTAACTACCTATCTCAAACGCTGGAAGATATTGTCAACAACATTCCACAGTATTGTGGTTTTGGCTGTCCAGTTATTATTTCCGAAGATGGTACGTGTCTATCAACTTTTCTTGGAAATGAGTTTGCATTGTTGCTTATACTTCATGCACAGGTGCCCATGACGAAATTGCTCAGGTAGTTCAAGAGTATGCTCAAAAGTTGGGACTCCTACATATTCCGCTTTTTCACTTGCAGCATCACCAGTTCGAGCCAGAACAACCAGGTGGAGGTGGGCGGCAACACTTGCGAGGACGTTTGTCTCCCACGGACGCGTACACCGCCTTGGCACAACATTATGGATGGGCCTTGACACAAGTCTTTGATGGTTTGGATGACTCTATTCCTACACCCGACCGTGTCATCATTCTGGAGGAGGACATTCACACGTCACCTGACTTCTTCTCCTACTTTCAGGCCACTGCCCCACTATTGGATTCAGACCCCAACTTGCTTGCGGTCTCAGCTTTCAATGACAATGGACACATGGCTCAGGACCCTACTCGGTTGCTTCGATCCGATTTCTTTCCTGGTTTAGGGTGGATGATGAATCGGGACCTTTGGAAAAGTGAATTGGAGGCAAAATGGCCGCAGGCCTATTGGGATGATTGGCTCAGAGAACCCGATCAACGCCAAGGCCGACACATCATCCGCCCAGAGTTCAGCCGGACTTTTCACTTTGGTGCTAAGGGTGGTGCTAGCAACAACCAATTTGGTAGCGTGTTGGGTCAAATCAAACTGAGCCAAGAGGTGGTCGATTGGCAGTCCCAAGATCTCTCGTACTTGGAGGAGACACAGTATGACAAAATGTATTCCGAACTGATTCGTGAGAGCACCAAGGTAATGTCTGTCACTGAAGCCTTGGAGCAAGTCACCAAGTCAAACACTTGGCTCGAGTACAGTGATTTCCACGAGTTTCGAATGCTAGCCAATCGTCTCCAAATCATGGACGATGAAAAGGCTATGGTCCCTCGGACAGCCTACAAAGGAGTGGTCGAAATCAAGCCATCGGGTTCGCATATTCTGTTTCTTACCCCTCAACTACAGGAGCTGCGTAAAAACTTTCCAGGGATCTAGATTAGGGAACAGGGAGGGGTCTCACAAAGGATTGACACATGCTACATTCGAAGAGCCACTCCCACATTGCGTGTTGGAGCCTGGCACATTGAAGACTTCCCACTCGTGGACTTGTGTGCCACATGCACCTTGGAACTTTTGGGTGTCCCCTCGACCATATCTTTTCCGTTCTTCATGCAACGTAGCAAGCTTCGTTGTTCGGATCGCATGCGTCCTCTCATGTACGATGTCGTGGATTTGATGTGCTTGTCCAAGTAAGGCAAAAAGTTCACCAACAAATGAGTCGCCCGTTGCCTGGCTTCTGGGGTCTTGACGTGAAATGGAAAGAATACAAACGATTGAAACCCAACACTCCTATCCTCCTCGGCAAACTTTTCTGTCTCGACCAGGTGACCAAGTTCAGCAGGTGGCTGGTTGGGCCATCGAAATTCACAATGGGGGCTTTGTGGCAAGCGCTTTTGGGCTACTTCAAATTGCTGTAAGAATAATCGTGCAATGGCCCGTTCTGCTGTGTCTTCCACTGTGACCACGAAAATGATCATAGTTCTGAAAAGTATGACATTCAACGTGTGAGCGGCTAGCAGTTGATATGTAGGATGCAATTGGGCAAGTCCTGTTTTCATTCTTACTTTTCATGAGATTCGACACAATGACATTTTCCAAGGCGGGGGTGAGAAACAATGGCTTGCACCGTTTCTTTCCGGAGTGCCGACTTCGTCGGAACCATTTTCAAGGCCAATGAAATAGGAGCACCAACTGTTTGAATCCGCAGCTGAGACAAGTCTTGCAAGAGTTTCTCCACGGATCGTCCTGGTGCTCTCATAATCTTATAAACATCAATCACAACATCGTACAACTTGTCCGTTCCGAACGCAACCGCCTCACCATAGAGCTGTTTCAAGGACTGCTCGACAGGCACCTGAATGTTGTTTCGAAAGCCAGGTACCAACACGTAAACAAGCAGCTGGTTTTCCTTCTCCGATCGCTTGGATACCAACTTGAACTGAACGCCAAAGTCGCAGAGAGTCATTTCTTCCAGAGCTGATGCACTGGGACCAGTACTTTCTAGAGTGCTCGCTTGGTGGGTGTTCCACACTTGACGTAACAGACTACCAAGCTGCAAATGACACGGGGAAATGAGAATGGAAGGTTCCTCTGTCATGGCGGATGTTGTAATAATATGACTGAGGCGATAGCGTCGTTGTTCCCGCACACAAGTCTTGAACCGTATTCCAAACTGTTTCGCCCTGTTGAAACCGTCGAGGGTGTGGATGTGAACGTGAACGTGAACGAGGACCGCGGATACCACCTAGGTATTGAACGAAACGTTCGATGGTACAGAGTATACCTTCGTTTGTTCTATGACAATATTACTATTTCACACAGCCAAGAGCGTAGGAGCAGATGGTTTCTATAGACAAATTTCACAAAGGCTTGCCATGTGGCTACTCTGCAGGGGCCTCGCTTCCTTTTTCTGGTGCCGCACCATCGGGCACAAGCGCCATTTTGATACCTCTAGCTAATTGTTCGGTAGGAGCTTTGATGGCCATTCCTAATCTGGTAGGAACACCCTTGATTGCCATGGCAAACTTGGTGTACAATTCGAGCCTGGATGGCAAGGTTGCCAGCGTCGCCATGTCCTCGGGACCATACACCGTTCCTTCAACGAAACCACCTAATACGGCATGTGTCTCTGACTTTCGCTTCTCCTTGAGAAAATCTTTCCAGACTTGTAGAGCAGGCCCAATTTCTTCGTCCTTGACAAAGAACCACATGTTGGACCCTCGCAGGAGCGTTTCAGCTGGCTGAAACGGGGTTCCTTCCATAGCCCGTTGCATTACAGAGTTTTTCACAACAGAAATAGTCAGGGTGCTATCGTCTGGGAGTGATCGCTTGAGATCCTGGATTTCTCTCACTGTCAAGGCACTTGATGGTACACTGAAGATGTGATTGGTGTCTTCCAGGAGGTCCCTGATGGCTTGCACCCTCGCTTGTTTGCCTTCGAAGGAAGTCGAATAGCCGGTCGCCCCTCCCATGTGTAAACTTGAAGACACCTTCGCAACATTGATTACAGGAAGAGCGAGAAATGAGTGTGCGACTGGTAGCCCTAATACCAGAAACAGGACAAAGGAGACCATCGTCATCGTGGGAGATGCTTCGTGGGTGTTATGTTAGCACGTGTTGGGTCGAAGTGGCACAAGAACGAGCTCGCGGAAGAGCTCTCGACAAAGTAGAATCTGGAATTTGAGAAGGTACCACCACATAATTTTGTTGCTGGCTGCAATTCGAAATTCCGTGCAGTGACAGTGGATAAAAATATAGTGAGCCCACGACGGGCCAAGCTGTTTCATAGACTAGCACTCGCTCACATTTCCCTCCTGGTTGCTCCATTCTAGCTACCGGTACCACGTTACTACCCTATTGGATTATAGAGGTTTCTAGACTGTAGAGCCATATAGTATACTACAAACATGAATTTGGAACTTTTGGATCCATTCCGAAGGCAAATTCCTGACCGTGTCGATGCTACCCTCAACCTCCCCGCCCATTTGCACTACCGCAAAATCCCCCCCAAGGAAACTTCTGACGCCGGAGATGAGGATTGGAAGGCTGCCAACCATGTGGCTTTCAATCGCCGGGGAGCCTACGTGGCAGTCGCTTATGGAAGTGGCACGGTGGCGGTGTATGACATGCTAAGCCGCACCTTAGTTGGGGTCTACCGAGCAGGGGGATCCGACGAAGATACCAGCGGGGAATCGACTGGTGGCGGCACTAGTGGTCATGGGATTACATGTTTGTCGTGGTCGAGGAGATCTAGAACGTTGTTGTGTGGAGCAGCTGGGGCGCCGCAAGTTTTGTTGATTGATACTACACATCCCAATGGGCCCGAAGACTGTGTTCTCGCGGACAAGAAAGAAGAGAAAGACAAGTCCGATCCGAATCGCGATGATGAAGAGAGCCAAGCGCCTTCTGTGGAGAATTTTGACAAGAAAGGAAGTCCCTACACTGCTGCATTTTTAAGGAGCAAGATTGGAGTCACCCATCATCGAAAGGCGAGGCTGGTCGAAATGGAGGAGATCCCATCCAGTTCGTTTGCATCTGCAAAGCCAGTCAAACGGTCCAGGGGAGCCACCCCCCTACCAAACTACAATTCATCCACAAAGCGATTCCCTGCCCTTGAGTTCAAATTTTCACTTCCAATAGGAAGTACGCTACAAGTACACCCCATGGATTCCAACGCCGGACTTGCTGCACTCAATGATGGTTCCCTAGTAGTCTTTTGGGCACCCATGTCTCTTTGGGAAGAACACGAGTCAGACACTACACAAGAGAAGATATCCATGGTTACCATTCACAAGAGTGAAGAACATTTTATTACATGTGCAGCCTTCGATCCGCACGGGGACAAAATATACGCTGCAACCAAGACAGGGAAACTCCTGGGGTTGGAGGTTTCATCTATCTTCCACGCCCTCTCTCTTGGGGGCGATATGCCACAGGTTCAGCCTGACTTTGTCATTCCCATTCCTGGAGGCTCTATGGTGTGGCATTTGATTGTAAGCCGGAATGGTCGCAGGTTGATTGTCAACAGCGCCGATGCTGCTATCCGCTTGTACAATACAAAGGAATGCTGGACAACACCAGAAGAGGTTGACAAACCCACTTGGGTCTTTCAGGACGTGGTGTCCAAGGTGAAGTTTGCCTCTTGTGACTTTTCGGGAGATGGAGAATTCGTGCTGGGCGGGGCAAATGGTGGAGAAGACAAATATGAGTTGTACATTTGGAACACATCTACTGGAACACTCATGGACAAGTTGACTGGGGCTTCTGTTGATCTTTATTCGGTGACATGGCACCCTACTCGCTCGTTTGTCGCGGTGGCTGCTTCGGATGGTCTTGTCGACATTTGGGGGCCTAGAATAAACTGGACCGCATTTGCTCCTGACTTTCAGGCCCTACCACAGAATGTCGAGTATGTGGAATGCGAGGATGAATTTGATGTGACAGAGGATACTGCGAGAGCCGGTACTATCGAAAAAGAAGACCAAAGTGAAAATGCGGACATAAACGTCTTGGCAGTAGATCCTGTTCCTGTCTTTGCCTCCGACTCAGAGGACGAGGAGGATGTGTTCCACTTTGAGACCAAAGTCAAACGAATATTTGGACTCTTCTAGCATTCTGATTTTTAATAACTTGCTCTGTCAGTTGGTGCATGTACTAGCGTAATTGCAGTGTTCGGTGCAAGTGCTGGTGCCTCTAGTCTTCTACCTAGTAGATAAAGATAACGATCAAAAGCGATCATCTCCAGCACCAACAAGACAAATTGTTGAAGATGTTAGATATTATAGTTAAGGGGAGATTTTCGGGTCGCCCCCAACTCAAACAATGGACAACGTGATCAGTGATCAATGATTTAGCTGCTGTAGAGCCCGGGAGCAAGGTTTCTTCTCGTTGTTGTCATTTTGAATACAGAAATAAAAAACGATGATTATCGACGCCAAGGCTATTGTCCTCACGCTGGGGATTATTGCTGTTGCATTCTACGTCGGTCTCAAATTTATTCGGCAATTTGCCCTTCAGATCGCTTTGGAGAATCATGATGCCATCGCTGCCATGGATCAGAAAGAAGAGCAAGAAAGACAGAAAAAGGCTCGGGCTGCAGATGCTGCAGCTTCTGCAGCCTTTGCCAAGGTTGAGAATACATTGCCCAAGAACGGACCTTCTTCGAGTCAACCAAAGTCGTCCAAGGTCGCCGAAGTGTAGGACACGGGTTCTCGACTGGTGGACTTGAGTCACAGCACCACCAGGGGGGAGTGATTATGTTGCATTTTTAGCCAGAGTTACCCATCGAAGTACTCGATCCTAGATCAATCTGGATTTTGGAAGAATATTATCGCAAATAATTTTTTTCAGCTCTGCTTCTAGAATCTGGTTCCTCTGAACACTGGCATATTCATCACGTATCCTTTCAACATTAGAATATAAAAAATCTCATTGATACGTTACAACGACATCCTCTTTACAATCTGTATTCAGCAGCAAATCTATCTAAACAATCCATCCCGCAGGCACTATCCCACACCATGCAATCGTTCATGATATTTAGTTCACCATCAGCACCGCATGGAAACGTTACATTGCCGCGACAAACCTCGTCAGCCTTTCGTAGCGCCCATCGCAGCCTCTGAAGGTCTTGTTGGAACTTGGCTGTATCCATAGATTGGATGGTTTCATCCAAGCTAGCATTTGCGGCCCTATACAGCAAGTCATCCCCGACAGAGAAATTGTACCACGACTCAGATTCCGCAAAGTACTGTTTCATGGACTGTGAAACATAGCTGGGAGTGATGTAGTAGCACTGGCCTCCAAGAACTCCGTCATCCCATCCACCGTTGACTTTGGCTGATAAGTACAACAAATCTGAAGTGTTAAGGTGTAAAATGTGTTGCAAAGCCACCAAGGACTCGTCCAGTCGTTCCGATATTCCTAAGAAGTCATAGTTTTGAATAATTTCAGCAACTTCAGAGCTGATTGAGGTACTGTCCATTCTTGAGTTGTACCGATTTAAGGACAACCATCGCAAGTAGTAGTTGTCGATGGCTGGCCTCGTTTCCTCCATATACTTTTTCATATTCACATCGGAGGGTTGAATAAAGCTCCGGGAAAGTCCAAAGTGGAAGAACTCACTCACAAAACGCCTACTAGGCTCTCGCAGTATACTCCATAGGAAAGACTTGGCCACATCTCTTTTGTCGTACCCCAATGCGGTTGCCTTGGGGTGATTGAACCGCACTTGACATACTGGGGACGAAATATTTCGTTCCTTGGCAAACTTTCGGGCAATGCGAATGGCCACTCCAGCAACAGTACTAGAACTAGCTTTGCGGGCTTTGACATACAAGAAGCCAGTGGTAGCTGGTGACTTTTGGACAACCAGTGAATCCCAATACTTTTCGGCTTGGAAACAAGGAAATTCTCGTTCCAACACTGGGAATGCGCGCACATGGTTTGGCGTCAGCTGAAGTCCATTTTTCAACCGAAACACCTCTTTATTACGTTTGTATTGAGGGGTTGCGTGTCCATGACTAGACTCTGCGGGAAGATGGAGGAATTTACTCGGAAGCTGCACCTCGTCCCCCGAAGAATTCATACACAGGATATGGGTCGACTGCCATACCAAACTTAGACCTTGTATGCCCACCATTGCCAGACAAAGGAAAGTATGTAAATCACCCCTCGTAAATCGCCTCATTCCATTTCTCAGGGTGATTGTCCTCAAGTCTGGTTCTTGGGAAACGCTCCGCTTTCTGATTAAATCAGGCATAATGTGGTGATAACGGTGTCTAGTGTGGTGGCCTTGTATTGGCGGACTTGGGCTTGAAGAACAAGCCCACATTGTCAATCATTCCGCCAAGTCATGAATTTAGAGTCCCACCACAAACAACCAACCGAAATCACACCTTTGCTTGTTTGCAGCTGGGAGCATGCCCCTACTAATAGAAGTGCAAGGAGACAAGGTTCACGACATCCTTATTGAGCTGGTAACCCATTACAACCAACCAATTCATGTGGTAGAAGTGGCACAGTCAAATTCCACAAACGACGCTGCACCAGCCGTCAGCAATGGAATAGCGAAGTATTGGGTTGACCGTCTAAGGGATCTGCCTAAAAGCAACGTGTGTGAATGGCTTTTAGGCTATGAGAAAGAAATCCAGCCTATATTGCTGAGGTATGAGCCGGGTGCAGCTGCTGTTCTTAAGGGTTACGATCTAGTTCTCCGAGGTTGGTTGGATGAGGAAGAGAGCAACCGAGTTGCCATAGCCGAATTCGAGCGGAGCGATCTTCCTAAACTTTCTTCTGTTGTTACTGCGTTGGCCCGAGATTTATTTCTGATGCTAGACACCGCCCATCTACCGGAGTCTGGGTATGCTCCAGATATTCGAAGCCGTTCTATCATCCCCTCATTGCTTCGAATCCTGAATCAGACGCTCAAGCTAGCCATTGATGTAGCCCATCATACATCACAGCAGTTGCTCCTGAATTCTGATGATTTAATGACCTGTGCTATCTGTTTGCTTTCCTTAAAAGAACTCAAGTTTGGTCCTCGCTTGGTTGCACCCATGTTGTGTCACAGGGCGGAAAGTGCCTCATGTGAAGAGACCAAAGAGGAAATTGCATGTTCCAGCATTCCACCTGACAGCGCCTTTGAAGACATGTATCACAGGGTGATACTTGAAGATTCAGAAAGCTGGGAGGAACTCGAAATTGATGGCTTTCCAAAGCTAGACAAGGCCGGAGAAGCAGACATTTTCCGCGAGTCATCCCAGGTATGGCAACAACTGTCAATCCTTTCCACACGATTCGGAAGCAACAATACCTCAGACCAAAGAAAGAGTGTTGCTATGGATGTACCGCTAGTGAACCAGGAAGAGAAAGCTTCCCCATCCACTGTTATCAATACACTCGGAGTCCCCCAGGTTGCCCGGGCCCTCCGCGTTTTTGTGCTCAGCCCCCACTTGGCACACGGTCAGGAAACTGTCGTGGAAGACCTAGTCATTATGGGCAGGCGAGTTAGGAGGCCTCAGTTAGCTCCAAGCGATGGAACAAACAAGATGGCGTCTTCCCGTATTCTCGCAACTTTGAATTTTGTTCGCTCAATCGATTTTGTTACTTCCGTAGACACGCAAGAGACTCTCCGAGAGCTTGTACCTGTATGTCTACAGCTGCTTGATTCGTTGTCCAAGTCTCACGCTGCCTTAGGTGTCAGTGTCTTATTCCAGTTGCTGGAAATGATCAAAGGGCCACGTGCCTGGGATGAGTACGAGGATGAGTTGTTCTCCAAACTCGATTCCACCTTCACTGTTCACCGCGAGGGGCCCATAGTGTTGCTGATAGGTCGAACACAATTCAAACTCCTGTCAAGGCAAAAGGAGAGCAGCAAGAGAATACGGCAGCTGTGTCAAAGGTGGTTGGCCAGGTTGCATGACGTGTCGCAAGGTGCAGTAGTGAAAAACTCCAGACGTCTCATTTTGCAAGCAGGAGTAGTTCCGTTCCTACACCAGCTATCGTGTCTTCCCAATGCTCAGGGGATTGAAATTGGTCGATTAGGGTTGACAACATTGCTGCCGCTTGTATTGTTTATGGAGGTGGAGGACAAGACTCGCTTTGCCGCGATGATTGCGTTGATTAACTTGATGCACGCCGCATTTCCAATGATGCATCATCATGGCGGGAAGATGATGTGTCACTTTTTAGGAGCCTTTGATGTTACGAGATCAACAGATTGTACCAAAGACGAGAAATGCCTACGAGATGTTGCACTGCATTGTGCTGCGCTCTGTCTCGTCATTTGTGGAGAACGAGCCCAAGCCATTCTAGACGAAGTGAAATCTGAGGAGGGCAAGTATCAAGCAGCTTTTGTGCAACATGTGTTGTGTATACAAGTCCGTGCACAGGTACTATGTCAACAATTTCAAGCAAACGAGGAAAATCTAAAGTAACCTGCCTTTCTGGCACACAACCGTTGCACGGCAGAGCGCAAATGGAAATAACACAGTTTCGAAGGGTTTTTACTCGAAGATGCTTGGACGTCCCCTCTCAACTTAATTTGATGGCCGCTCAATCTTTTGCACTGGGATAAGACTAAACGAGGGTAGAAGTTCTGGAAATGGAATGGTAAGACAACATACGTGAAACATTGAAACTCAAAGTACACGCTTGAACAACCGTACCTGCCCCACCACTTGGGAAACCTCCTCGATCTTTGGGGCGCACAGTAGGATCAAGACCCTGCCATGACTGCACAGTATCATAAATGGACTTTTCCATAGCTAGCGTAACAAATGGCAATGCCAATAGTCCATAGACTCCAATCGGCGAGCGAACAACAGCTTCGACAGCTCTTGTGCTTAGGCCTTGCGTATGTGCAATGTAGAAGGAAGTAAAGGGGACCATGCATGCGCTGAAACTGTAGAACCAAGCCATATCATTGTGGGGAGGCTGAGTGTTGAGTGGTTGTTGCTCCGAAGGCTCTTTTGGACTACTAGACATGATATTGCTGACAAAACGCACTTGTTGGCACACAGAGAGAAGAAAAATGGACCTAGTTCGAAACACAGGACCTTGCGTACGTCGGACACACGATATGAAACTGACGTCATGTGCTAAACGCCAGGATAACCGTTGCTGACGTTTCAGGGGCACGTTCCATCCAAGTTCCTTCTTCGGACCTCACACTTTTTTGTTGGTCGGGAAAGATCTAACGAAAACCATGATCCGCCCAAGCATTGCTGCACGTAGACTTCTTGCATCCAGACCTTCCGGGGTTCATCCCGCTCGTCTATTTCATACATCATCAAAACTCGGAGAAGATGCTTTGGACATGGCAGATTCTTTCAAGCATCGTCATTGTGAGTACCGCATTTGTGCAAGTTTGATGGATACCGCCAAAAGATTTCTTCGATTCCCTTCTCTAACCTTGTGTGGCATGCACTATTTTGTATGTTCTCTGATTTTATCTAAACAGTGGGACCTCGATTTGAGGAGTCCAAGTCCATGCTTGCCGCTATCGGTTTTGACTCGTTTGATGCTCTTGTGAAATCCACCGTCCCTGAACAAATCCTCGCCCCTAAGCCGCTGTCGATGGATGCTCCATTGTCTGAATCTGAGGCCCTCACCAAGATCAAGGGTTATGCTGACAAGAACAAGGTCATGAAATCATTCATCGGACAAGGTTACTATGATACCATTGTCCCTGGTGTGATCCTCCGCAACATGTTTGAAAACCCAGGCTGGTACACTTCCTACACCCCTTATCAGGCAGAAATTTCTCAAGGGCGTTTGGAGATGCTTCTTAACTTTCAAACCATGGTTGTAGATTTGACTGGGCTACCAATGGCTGTTGCTTCGCTTCTTGACGAATCCAGTGCCGCTACCGAGGCCATGCAAATGTGCGTTTCGATCAAGGGCAAGAAGGGAAAGAAAAATAAGTTTTTCGTCTCGGAGGATTTGCACCCTCAGACCATTGGCTTGTTTGAGACCCGGGCTGAGGCTCTTGGCATTAATCTCGTCATTGGTGCTCACTCTGACGTTGACTTCTCGTCAAATGATTTCTGTGGAGCTATTGTTCAGTACCCAAACACCTACGGAGCTGTTGAGTCCCCTGGAGAATCCTATGCTTCGTTTACCCAGCGAGCTCATGACGCTGATGCCATGGTTGTTGCTGCCACAGATTTGATGGCTCTAACCAAGCTTGCACCGCCTTCATCTTGGGGAGCGGACATTGCCGTAGGATCGGCCCAACGTTTTGGTGTTCCCATGGGATTCGGTGGACCCCATGCTGGTTTCTTGTCCACTTCTGACAAGTATTCTCGAAAAATGCCTGGGCGTATTATTGGAGTATCTCTCGATGTGGCTGGAAATCCTTGTCTTCGTATGGCTATGCAGACTCGTGAGCAGCACATTCGTCGTGACAAGGCAACTTCCAATATCTGCACTGCCCAGGCGCTTCTAGCCAACATGGCTGCTGCATATGCCATCTACCATGGACCTGAAGGGATTTTGGAGATTAGTGGCCGTATTCATGCTCTCACGCGTGTCGCGGCTCGTGAGATTGAAAAAGCTGGTTTTGTCGTAAGGGAATCAAGCTTTTTCGACACTTTTACGGTCGATGTTTCCAGCATGGGCAAAACAGCTGCTCAAATCCAAGAAGGCGCCGCCAGTGCCGGAGCCAACGTTCGCTTGATTGACGACAAGACTGTTGGTATTGCGATGGGAGAGGGAATTACCCGAGGAGATTTGGAAGCTCTGCTTGTAAATGCTTTCGGCATTTCGTCACCAGATGTTTCTGCTGATCAGTCTCTCACTCAAGTCGATGCTGCCTACGCTAGGGAAGGAGATATTCTCACACACCCAATTTTCCGTCAGCACCGATCGGAGACCCAGATGCTTCGATATTTGAAATCGCTAGAAAACAAGGATTTGTCGTTGAATTACTCCATGATTTCTTTGGGGTCTTGCACCATGAAGTTGAACGCCACTTGTGAAATGATCCCTGTCACATGGCCCGAGTTCTGCGACATCCACCCTTTTGCTCCCCATGATCAAGTGGTTGGGTACCACGAAATGATTTCTGACCTCAACAAGGACCTCAGTGAGATTACAGGATTTGCCGCTGTGAGTGCTCAGCCCAACTCTGGTGCCACTGGTGAGTACGCCGGGTTGTTGGTAATCAAGAAATACCTCGAGGCTCAAGGTCAAGGCCACCGGAATGTGTGCCTAATCCCCAAGAGTGCCCACGGTACCAACCCGGCCAGTGCTGTCATGGCCGGAATGAAGGTAGTTGTCGTTGAGAACGGCCCCGCCGGGAACATTGACATGGACGATCTGAAGAAGAAGATCGCCAAACACGCCGACGAGCTTGCTGCCATCATGGTGACCTACCCTTCTACATTTGGTGTGTTCGAGGAGGGCATTGTTGAAATTGTTGAGTCTGTACACGCTGTTGGTGGTCAGGTTTACATGGACGGAGCAAACATGAATGCTCAAGTTGGTCTAACTTCTCCTGGTATTATCGGAGCCGATGTCTGTCACTTGAATCTTCACAAGACTTTCTGCATCCCACACGGAGGTGGTGGTCCAGGTACGACCCTATGAAACTATCCAAAACTGTTCTTCCAGTATCCACGGGTACCTCGCACCGTTTCTAACCTTTTAACTCGTTTCCCAGGTGTTGGTTCTATTGGTGTTGCATCGCATCTCGCTCCATACCTTCCCGGTCACGCGGTTGGACCTGAGGCCGGTGGACCCCTTTGTGGTAGCGACGACTGCGTCTCCAAAACGGACGGGGCTGTTGCCGGTGCTCCATTTGGATCTGCTACAATTCTTCCCATCTCCTGGATGTACATTAAGATGCTAGGTGAACCCGGGTTGAAGATGGCAACTAGCCAAGCTATCCTCAATGCTAACTACATGGCTGCTCGCTTGAGTGGTGCCTACGATGTGTTGTTTTCCGGAAAGAATGGGCAGTGTGCTCACGAATTCATCCTCGACCTTCGAGAAATCAAGGCCTCCACAGGAGTGACCGAAGAAGATGTTGCCAAACGTTTGCAAGACTTTGGCTTCCATTCGCCTACAATGTCTTGGCCTGTTGCTGGAACATTGATGGTGGAACCCACTGAATCTGAGGATCTTCAGGAGTTGGATCGTTTCTGCGATGCAATGCTCGCGATTCGCAAGGAAATTGATGACATTGGCAGTGGGCGCATCACGTACGAGGCGTCCCCTCTTCACAATGCCCCCCACACTTTGCATGACATCACTTCTGATACTTGGGACCGTGCCTACACTCGTGATGTTGGGTGCTTCCCCGCTCCGTGGATCAAATCCAATAAGTTTTGGCCAACTGTGGGCCGAGTTGACAACGTTTACGGTGACCGAAACCTGATGTGTACCTGCCCACCATTGGAAGCCTATATGGACGAGGAAACCAAGCAGGTTGAGTAGTCAATTCGCAATTTGCAGGATGTGTCATTTAAAATACTAGAACTGTAGTGTTTTCGTAAACAAATAATACAACTTGTAGTGGCGATCGATGTTATCTAAATTGTTAATTGCTCCTGCCATTCTGACTCCAACATTGTCCAATCAGTGGACATAGACCCATTCCACTCCGAAAATAATGCAGCCAAGTGATATGTTTGGATGACTGATGAGCTTGAAAGTCAGGTACTGTACTCGTACGTTCAGTATAGTACTGAACCCGAACCTTTTCCATCAAATAGGTTTGCTCTCTAGTTGCTGGTGGGGTCAGGAGGGGCAATGATATCCTCACCAAGATTCCCCTTCTTGATAACAGCGTAAAGTACCACACCACAGAGAAGAAGACAATTGATGACAGCAAAGCACTGAATAAAGCTGTCTGTAGCCATGCGCTTTCCAAATTGCTTGAGAAGCGCCTCTGCCCTGGCCAAGTTATCATCCATGCGATCGGTTTCCTTCTCGATGTTCTGAATAACTTCTCGCTGACGCTGGAGTTCTTCCAACGTGGAGACTCCAACCTCTTTGGATTGGGCAATCAAATTCCTGGTGTTGGTCAACGAATCCTGTGTTTTGTCTTGCAAGGCAGAAGCTTCCGCCAACATATTGCTTCCTGCTCTGGTAGGATCTTGGTCACCCTCCGGACCGCCTCCCGCGCCTCCACCTACGAATAGTTCGCCTCTATTTTCCTCAGCCTGAAGAGCCCTCAAATCAGCCTGAAGAGTTCGAAGTTCTTGATCCATCTGCTGCAATCGCTGCTCAAAGCGGCGACGTTCCTTTACGTCATTTACCAGCCTTGTCTCCATCTTGAAGGAGCGTTTGGTGCCTTGAGCACCTCGCAGGCGCTCTTCTGTCTGCTCTAGTGCCGCAGCACGTTCTACGGGATCATGGAGCGAAGGGACACTGTCCAAAATTTGCTGAATCGAGGAAATCTCCTCTGTCAACGTATCATCCCAGTATTGAATATCGGTCTGAAGATCCGAGTCATAGAATCAAGATCACCGCCATGAGTCAAAAGGCATAAAATGAAAACAACCCCTCCATCACGACTATGCTTACCATTTCTATACTCTGTTGCTTGGATACTCGGGTCGGTGTAAAGGCCTACAAACACAAGGCAAGAATGCTAATCACTGTCAATGCTCTGACAACAGTACGAGTAGGCTCCGAGTCAAGATAGACTTGTGCCAGGCGGCGGCATGCCTGGCTGCCCTCCGAAAGACCTTTCAGACGACTCCATCGACCACCAAATGGACTCGAGTGACCATGACGACCTGATAAATATGGACGAACAAGTTGGAACATATATGCCTGTAATGTCTGGCAAACCAGCTACATAACGTTCAGTAGAGATTTCACGTGGCAAAAAAATCCGGAATATTGCTGTGAAGAATCGCGGCACTGTACTGAAATGCCGTTTGAAGTGTGCCCACGTGTTTATAGTACGGTGGTAGATTTTTTGCAAATTTTGTGGTGTTTACCGCGACGACGCTGCCAAATTTTGTACTTGACCCACACTACTCCCATCTCATCATTGGCACTGTCACTTGCCTTCGTACCGAAGGGCCATCCCACCGCTTAGGTGGTTGATCAAGGTTCTTGCGACCAAGGTCAAACTTGCTCAGGAATCTCCGATCGTTGTAGGCTGCCATGAACAGTCAATCTCCGATTAGTTCGGCTGATAGTGAGTGGTAGTGGCACTAGCCTAGATGCTCTGGTTGGTATTGCCACAAAATCAATACAAAATGTAGTGCTCACAAACTTTGCTCATTGTTTCTTGCATCCAGGCCTGGATATGTCGGAGTCGTCAGGGATCATGATGAACTCCGGCACCAGGCACACCACATTTCCTGACACAGTTGGTCGCCACGACCCCGCAGCAATCAGCAACAAGAAGAGAGCCCCTCTTCATCCTCCTCGTAGTGGTGGTGCCCTGCGACCTCCCCCGAAAAGATTCAAGAGGTACGTGTGTAGCTGCAAATATCATGTAGCCTCGAGGGATGAACCTAACACAAGGACAGCTCTTTCATATTCTTTTCCATAGAGAAACACCAGGAGTATAAGGAAAAATTTGCGAGTGAAGGGGATGTTCCCAAAGTAGGTACAAGGATATAACAGTAGCTACTAGAATACGGATGCTTCTATCCACCTCCCTCTGACAGCAATCACTTCCTTCGGTGTCAACTTCATTCTCACTTTTGACCCCTTCTCTGGATTGTTTGTGTAGGGGGTGAACATCACCAAGCTGGTTGCAGAAGCTTGGAGAACAATCTCACCGGAGGACAAAGCCAACTACGAAAAGCTAGCTTTCGACGACAAACAACGCTATGAGAAGGAACTACTAAACTACAAAGACGAGAGTGGCAATGTCATTCCGCCGAAAAAGAGGTCGAAAGACCCCAATGCTCCCAAGCGTCCTATGTCTGCTTTCCTAGCATTTGCAAACAGCCGCAGGGCGGAGGTGAAAGCCAACCACCCCAAGGGTACCAACGGTGAAATTAGTAAGTTATTGAGTAAAATGTGGAAAGAACTCTCCGAGGAAGACCAGAAAGAATACCGGGAGAAGGAGGCCGTTCTGTGGTCTGCGTACAGGGAAGAAATGAAGGCCTGGAGGAGAAAGAACGATAAACGCAGAATAAACACCGCTAAGACCTCTGATCACTACCCAGCATACAAGGATCGCCAGCACGAGACAGACATTGTTCTTGAGAGTCGACCAAATAAACAAGCTCGAACAACAACAAAAAAGACGGATATGGACACTTCCTTCCGGGAAACAACATTTGAAGAGCACTTCGCCGGACTAGCTGGCGGAAACAGAAGTGGATCCTTTCTTGAGCAACAAGCGGGGCTCCCTCAGCCTTCATCGCACGAGGACCATGGTGAGTCACCACCGTCGCCTTTCGTAGCAGACCAATAGGTCATACTGGATTGCTCGGATATTCGAGATGGAGACTATGACTAACATCTGCTTGTTGGTTTTCAGATGTCAGGGTGGCTTCTGCTGCGCTCCGGGGAGTTCGAGGTGCTACTGGGTCAAATCTTTTCCCTCAGGAAGCCATCAATAATACAATTCTCGGTAGCACTAGTACTGCTGCCGGCGTTCAAGGGGGGCATCTACCGATAGGTATGCTTCCGCCAGGCACCAACAACACGTCGCCCCACCTTGCTCATCATCAACTAGAGTCCATCTTGGGAGGGCTCAGTGGCCGGCTAGGCGGGGGTGCTGGGGCACTTTTTCATGGAGCACAGCACTTGACGAGCGCTACGCCTGGTGGAACAACAAGCCACGACCTGCTGGGAAATTCGTCTTCCTCCTTTGTAAATAGAACCTTGCTAGATTTGGGCCTCCCCTACCAAACATTTGGGGGTGCCAGCAGTGGGACTGGCACTACGGCTCTTGGTACGAGGAGCAGTGCTGACCCAGCTGTCCTCATAGCACAAGCGGCTCTACAAGGGGCAACAGCCGCTTCTAACAATACAAATCAATTCAATATTCCTGGTTTCACTGGTAAGTCGACATCAGAACTTTGAATGCTTGGAGAATAGATGGTTAACGTCGTGATTGTGATGTTCTCACTCCTGCCCTTCTTGTTCTCCCTACAGAGCCAGTACCAGCACCTCTTGCCGCACAGTTGGCTTCTCTCGCAGCAGGACATCATCCAGGAATGGGCCTGGCAACGACCTACAACACAGCAGCAGGTGGATCTTTCCAGCTTGCTGAACTAAGTGGCAGCAGCACTGCAGGTACTCGAGGTGCACTCGAAGGAAACCATCACCATGGGGAGAGCTCATCGACCAATGATCATGATAGTAGCAACCCTGGTGGTGTATGGCCACATCTGGGCTAAACACTTCCGAAGGCATGGCTTGGTGGGTGCAGTAGTGCTGTTGATGCAGCCAACAACTGAGGGAGTTTTGAAGGTGGTATGTTTGTCAAGTAGTTTTTATACCAAAATCAATTCTCGCAGGACGAGTGCAGTGTGTTTGTTGTTGCATATCGTGTCACTCTACTACCAATACTCGTACTGTGTCAAAGATGTTAATTTAGAACTACGCCAAGTATGAGATCTCTCGCCGTAGAGTCCACAAGAAACCGCAACATCATGCTGACACCAAGGAGCTCTGAAAATATTGCCTTGACCGCATAAGCAAAAACCAACCACCACCGCAAATAGCTGTAGACTCAACTTGTGGTGCACATGAGTGCACTACTGGGATGACTTAGGCAAGGTACTACATAGCAGAAACAAACAAAAACGAGTGTGAGGGCATGGTGACACAAACTTGCGCTTCTGGTGAAAAGGTGGAGTAAAGCTGATCACCACTTACTTTGTACACTTGCGAGTTCTCCGCGCTTCGCTCGAGGTATTCACGATCAATCAGAGCTTCAATGCGCTTCTTCACCACTCGAGGGTTGGGGTTGAAGAATGCAAGCTGCGCCAACACTTCCGACAAAAGTTGCTGGTGTTGTAGCGTTTTACGAGCCTTCATGATTCGAACAATTGCCGCTTCAATAGCGATGGAACGATCTTCTTCAACCCGCTTTGTGTTGAGTGAGGCATCCAGCGAAGCCATAGGGATGCGCATCTTTCTCATGTTGGACGAAAACTTTGCATTCGCAGTGAAAGTATCGGTTGTGTTGATTTTGTTGCCAGCAGGTGTCTTGGTCACCACCTTGAACTTGCCACAAGAAAGCGAATGCATCAATGGCTTGAGCACAGCTTCTTCAAGGTTTAGCTTTCGCGCAAGCTCCTCGAACGACATGGTAATTCCACCGTTGAGTGCATTCAAAGCAATTGCCTGAAGGGTTGCAACTTGAAAGTCGTATGTCTTCTTGCCATATACTCCACGGACGGTGGCGTTTCCCTGTGAAAAGATCCAAGAAAGCTTCCTCTTTTGATGCTTCTGGTCATGCCATTCCTTGAAGACGAGCATGCACTTAGACATCTCTTCGGTGATGGTGACTTCTGGGCTTTTGTACGTTGGCCAGAAACCTGTGGTGAGGACTTGCACGCTAAAGTCCAATTTGGCGTCCACACTTCGCATTCGTTGCTCAAACTCTGTTCGCTGTTCGTTTCCAACCGCCAAGTCGGCAAGCATACCCTCCATTTTGGATGTGAATTGGGTTCCGCACTGCATTTTCAATTTGGCAATCATGAGTTTCTCTGCATCATCGCTCGTGGAACGCTGGTTCAACAAGCGCTTAGCAAGTTGATTACGGTAGATTTCAGCAAACATATCCTTGTCCGTGAGGTAGGAGAAGAGCTGGACAATTTGCTCGAGGCTGGTTTCAACTTCAGAATCACTGAGTTTCTCTCCACCGCTCTTCAGAATTCTGTCGCAATAGGTAGACATGAGTTCCGCATTGGTGAATTGACCCACGTCGTTGTTGACAATTTCCACAAATGCATCCTTCAAGGCCTTTTGGAACAGTGAGTGTCCAGAGAAATCCTGCTTGACGACTCCCAAGTACTTGTCGTGAAGGGAAATGAGAGACTTGACAAACTTGGGATCATCGTTTTTGTCCTTTTCCCCACCATCCAATCGTGCTCGTCTACGGTTGACAACATCTTCTCCCATGGATACGATAAAACCCTTGACAATGGCAGCAATGGGGTTTAATCCAGTCTCTAGACGCTGGAATAGTCGGAACATTCGCTGCAGATCCTCAGACTTATCATTCTGAAGTAAAGCACGGCAACCCGAAGACTCCTTCTCGAGGAGCACAGTTTCAACCTTTTCAAGGATTTCCTCATCAATCACCTTTAGAATCTTTGGTTCAGAGGAAGAGTTGAGATAGTCGGAAACCCGCGCACGTTCTTCGTTTAGTGCTTCTTCTGCCTTGATGAGATAATCGGGAGTAGAGTCGTTGATCCAATCTTCTCGCTTCTTGGCATAGTACTGGCGTGTGGATGCGAGCAAGGGAGCCTCCAAATCGGCATTGTAGGCATCAAGCGAACCCATGCCCATATTCTCGTAAAGCTCGACGATACTCTTGATCAAGCCCTTATCAATGATCTTTCCCTCTCTCTCTTCATTGATGAGCCCCAGAATGGCGGTGGTGACATCTTGCTTCATTTCGTCGTATACATGCGTCTGGAAGCACTGGAGACCCGCCTCGCTAAGGGTTGGGACACTGTGATGCCTAACAAAGTAACGATCCAAGTAGGTAAAGAACTTCTTCAACCACTTGTTCATGATTTGATGGTTGGTCCACCTGTTCTTCAACTCCGAGAGCAGAGTGGTTCCACCTTGAGCTGTCTTGTCTCGCAAGGCAGGAAGAACCTTGGAGGTCAAGTATCGTTCAATGGTCTCACCGTGGCGATCATAGAGCTCACGAGACCAGTTGTAGGGAGAACGTTGTGTACACATGTCATAGCAAGTCCTGAGAGCGATAGTGTTAGTGTTTGACAGGCATGTCATGGTTAGGCAAAAAACATTGCAACAAAGTCAAAGGGTACGAGTACCCCAATAGATAGACTCACGTGTAAATCTCCACGTATTCGCGAGGCCCAAACATACTTGCTTGATCCGACTGCAAACCACCATCTAGCATGGCTTCCAACTTATCAATGGCCTAACAAAAAGAACAAGATGCTCATGAGGTACAAGGATATAAAAGAACACATGATGCCCAGAATAGAACAATGGCGAGTCCCGACATGTGGCACAAGCTCCGCAGAAACTCTCGTATCCTTCGCGTTCTTCACTCCTCTCTGTATTACTAACCTTGGCCTTAATTTCATCATTCCATCCTTCCTCGAGAGGGATGATTCTCTGAGTGTTCCCTGCTGCAGCCATGGTTGAATCAGATGCCAGATTCTGACGCTCTGCCTTTTTCCTAATATAGAGAGATTGGGATTGCTCTCCCAGCTCAAAACTTGACTGCAGAAGAGCGGGGCTTCGAAAGGGATCGAGGCACTCAGATCGAAATGACCACTTTGATACAATTGAACATGACGTCAGCAGTCGAAACCCGGGTCCCGGGTGGCGGCAGTCACAAATCTTTGACGTTCCCTTTTTCTCCACAACCACAACCAAAATTCCACCAGCATACGGGTACGAGTACGAGTTCTGAACTGTATTGCACTGTATTGCACTGTATTGCTTTCGGAATCTCAGGGTAGGGATCCAGGGTGAGATTTCCGACCGACCATGATACGTTCTGCACAAACAACAGCCATGATTTTGGTTTCATTCATGTTTGTGTCCTTGTGGAAAGGTTCCAATGGATGGCTTCTGTGGCACTTGTCAGCACCTGCCTTGACGGCCAAGTGGAGATATCGAGGCCGCTTGGCACCCACCATGTCATCAACATCGTTGGGATCCTACTTTGGTCTGGAAACAGAGGCAATTTACCCCCAACGAACTCCCAGAACCGACCGAGATCCAGAACAATTCATCCAAGATTACATCGAGGACCCGCACACCCCTGAGCCTAGGGATCACATCAACGGAACAGTTCTTGTTTCTGGTTTGGTACAACATGCTCAAGCCAATGATCAAGCAGTTTTTGATCTATTGAATCAAGAGCTATCCTCCTTTAGTTTTGACCACATCTTGGCTTTTGTGGACAATATTGCGGCGGCTCGAAAGCAGCTTCTCAGTCGATCTGCACGATACACCGGTCTTCTTGATAAATTGCGCTTTGTTCAGGCCAATACTACAGGTGGCCTACCAACACATGATCAATTAGCACATGTTACCAGTTGGGTGGCGTACGTTGAAGGAAAGCACCTGTTGAGGTGTCTTGAGGAAGTGACAACTATTGCCAAGGGGGTACCATCACTTCACAACTTGGTGGTGCTCATGGCGGATGCAGTTGGTTTGTCCGAAGCTGATTCGTCGGCATTTGTACAGAAAATGGAGGCAACTGGAAAGTCGTTTACTCTTGTTGCTGTGGGTGTTGTCAAGGATGAACCGGAAGGTTTGAGCCCGTACAAGTATATCGACTTGAAAATGGCTACTGACGATGATCTTCCAACACATGCTGTCTTTTCCAGAAACGAAGCCTTCCGACTTGCAATTGATTCTTTGCAATTGAACTCAGCTGTAAATCAAAGCTTCTATTTTCAGGAGGTCACTCCTGAGCACAAGGATGCCAAACTAATTCGGGGCTTGAGAGAGGCTGGCTATACCAGGACTCAAGAAATTGACTACATGATTCGTGGAGGACCACAGGTGAGTCATATACTTCCGCGACATCAGATCTTGCATTTATTTGTTAGTTTCAAGAAAGCCGTTTGCTCATTTTGCTACATTTATTCTTGCTCGTGTAGAAATATGAAAAACACATCTTAGATTTCCAAAAAGGCACGCCCGAAACTAGCTCCTTACGCTCGAATTATACCGGTGATGAACAAACGTTCATAATTAGGGAAGACACCGAGATGTTGGCAAAGCTTTTACCAGACCGATTCTGGGAACAAGAAGGGTGGAATGAGACAAATTTATGGAAGGATTTCCGTCATGCGGATGTTCACCGCATCGCTCGTGATATTGCCTCAGGATACTACGAGGATGCAAGAAGGAATGGAGAATTGGAACTTGTGACGGAATCTGAGTTCTACAAGGCCACTCACGAAGCCACCCTTGCTTTGGCAACAAGACTGCACGAGCAAAACATAAAGCAATTCATAGCAAGCAAGGACCTTTCACAACGGAAGTCGAAAAGTCAACGACACAAGGAACTAATCACGGCAAAGAGAATTAAGCAGAAAATTCAACAAACTGCCAATCAGCTTCTAAATGAGACGGAGTTTGACATGTTTTGGGAGGAGTGGTGTTCTGGCGAGGAATATATTCCGCGAGATGTTCCATACGAAGAAGCAATGAAATTCATGACGCGTACCCCCAAGGACAAACTAGAACCGGTATACGAAACCCCCGACAAATTTGACCCAGACATCTTCAATCTTGATGATCACGATGATCGTGATGTCCGAAACGACTACGATAACTTTACTGAACCAGGGCCAGAATTCTTCGAAAGGCTCGAGAAGTACCGCAGAGACAACCGAAACGACGACGACGACGATATTGACGTTGACGACGAGACGTTAGACACAGAATAAGCAACACTGTTCTCAGTTGGATTTCGGCACTATCTCCATCGTGCCGATGTCTGAGGCCATTTCAGCTACAGAAGCCTAACGCGGTGAGGAATAGAGCTTTGCCATGATACAGTTCATTACCCCTAGCTACTTTTTAAGCATCCAGTTTTTCCGTGCGTTGCCATAGTACTTCCTTTGGAACTATATTAGCTCCTCCGCTTGTGACCGATGACTTCTTGCAGGCCACAACCAGAACTTCACAGCAGGTTGGCTAGTAGACACCAAGTTTACGTTCCTTTCTAGATAATTTCAACTTCTCCCTTGCTCAAGGCAAAAAACAAACAGTCAAGATGGCGGACATGGTATGGCAAGCGCTGGATTTGTTCAATAGGTTTTGATTTTCTCTCATCAAGGATGTTTCTTCTTGTTGCACCTACACAGATGTATTTTATGGGACAAAACAAGTAAGTACCACTACAAACACTTCCACTGCCATCCAAAGGCAAAGGAAATTCCTAACATGCCTTTCTTTGTTCCCAACAGGAAAAAGTATGTACATCATTCGAAGGGGTTTATGTCTCTACAATATTTTTTCATGACATTCTGACGTGTTTGTGCTGTTTAGGGAAGAGACCAAGAAGAAGGAGCGAGAGCAAAAGGCAAAGCTGAAGGATGTCAACATGGCTGCTCCCAGTTTCGATCGTGCTATCCTTAATGAGCAACACCAACGCGAGAAGGATGCCCGGGCAAAGGAGCGCGCTCAACCTACAGAAAATGCCAAGTTTGACATGGCCAACGCCCTCTTTGGCGGCGACAAGCGAGAGGAGGAGTAGGTACGGTAGAGACATGTGGTTTATTAAACTTTCCATCCTAGTTTTTAAGCAGCGATGTAGTTTTGGAACTATTCAGGAAACCAATTGTCAGACAAGCCGTAGTCATCTAAGGTTTGTGCATTCGCAACGCCAAGGCGGCGACAACGGCCCCTACGGTCACACCATGAAGAAAACCAACATTGAACTCAGTGAACAACTTTGGAGGTTTGCAAGCAGATTCTAGGAAAGCATGTTGAGCCAAAAGCAAAGCCCCTGTCAAACCGGCGTTCGGCCCGTAGACACTAAGGGAGATCAAATCGGTCATGTCACTGGGAAGTTCCAAATATCCATTGATAAGCGTGACAGTACGCCTTCGAACCTTATCAATCAACCCTTGGCGGTTCATAATGCCTCCTCCAAGAACAATCTTCTCAATAGATGTCGTCAGCATCAACGTGACACACAAGTTGGCCAATGCGTTTGCAGCATGATCCCATACTTCGTGATCATCAGAAAGTTCGGCCAGACGGCTCCTTGGAGTATTTGTTTGACCTGTAATTTGCTGGAGCCTCTCCGTGAGGGCAACGGAAGACGCTAGGCCCTCTACTGTCCGTTTTCCTCCAAATGGGGCCTTTCCTCCCCAAGAATATCCTTCAAAAGTATCACCATCTAAGGGCTGCACAGAAACATGACCTTGGATACCCACGTATTTCCAGCAATGAACAGAGTTAGGTGTTTTTTCGGTGAACGATATCAAGGCTCTCTCCCACCACGCAACGTACCTCCTTCAGGGTGCATTTTCCCATGAACTGGCTTTCCGTCAATGACCAGGCCTACTCCGACACCAGTTCCAACTGTGATATACGCTACGGATGATATCTTTTCTTTTACCAGTAAATACTCCGCGAAAGCAGGAGCATTGACATCAGTTTCAATTTTGACTGGCAAGTGTTCACTACCAGTCTTACACGCCTGGACCAATGGGGACAATATGTCCACATTTCTCCATGATTTCTTGGGCGTGGTGCTAAGAATCTTCCCATACGACTCATTTCGGGTTGGGTCCAACCCTACGGGGCCAAACGTTGCGATCCCAAGTGCAACGTATCCAGAAGGTGGACGCCTTTCGGTGAAGAAGGCCACACACTGTGCAATGGTTTCTTGTGGATTGTCATGGCTAGAGTCCACTTCATGACGTTCGATAACTTTTGGAATAGATCCAGGAGTAATTTCTGCTATCGCAACAACAAAAGATGTTCCGCCTGCCTCAACAGCAGCCACAATCTGTGTCATGGTCCCTCGCAAATAGAAGTCTGGGCGGTGACAGTTCGAGTACCTTCTTGGGTCACGTTCCAAACAACAAAGTACGCGTCGAACCGTCGTAGGGTCGTGAACAGGCTGCGGCGAAAAGCCCAACAAGTAGAATCATCATGAAGTTGTCAAGCAAGCATCCACCACTTTGAAGAAACGGCGATGATTAGGTCGCTCTAGGCCCAAGTGGTCTCTTGTTTACCATTCAAACCATTGGTAGACATTCGCCAGTCCAGTGTCTCAACACTAGTTGGATTAACGATACAATAATTTGAATGTAGTGTATAGCTATGGAAATATTAGAGTACAATGAGGTGAAGCTAGAACGCCGCAGATTGCGCCCATTCGGGAAAGTCTCGAACCCCCACACCTACTACAGCAGGAATGATTGTGAACGCCAACCCCAGGATTAGAAATGTGCACATCATGTTCAAGAAGATACCCGCTTTGTTCATCTCAACCATCGGTAATCTGCCCGATGAAAAGGCGACCATATTTGGTGGGGTGGCTACCGGCAAGCAGAAGGCGCAACTACAAGCAATAGCTGCTGGGATCATGAAGCTGTAAGGGCTGGCTCTTGCCCCTACAGCCAACGACGCGGCAATTGGGATCATCACATTTGATGTAGCAGTGTTCGATGTGAATTCGGTGAGCCAAACAATGACAAACACCAAGATAAATATTTGAGCCCCCAGCGAGACGTCCATAGCCCCAAGTTTTTCTCCCAAGAAGTCCGACAGGCCACTTTTCACAAACGCCTTGGCAAGTGTGAATCCTCCCCCAAACAAGAAAACAATGTCATATGGCATTCTGTTGGCCGTTTCCCAGTTCAGCAAGGTTGTATCATATCGCTTCCTTATTTTCGTGACAGCACTTTGGCTCTCTGAGCTTGCTATCGTATCCTCGTCCTGGTTTGCACCTGGAAGTCTTGACGATCTAGCAGGACAGAGGAACAAGAACACAGCCACTGCCATACCCACTGTGCTGTCTGTTATGTAGCTGGGTTTTGGGAACAGATTTGTCCAACCTTTGATGGTAAAACTGTCGAAAATCAAGTCACCTCTGAACAACCACAAGACCGCCAGCACTGCGAAGGACGTTGCAACCGTTACTTGCTCGTATGACCAAGGCCCGAGTGCTTCGTATTCCCGTTGAAAAAAGAATCGAGACGCTGCTTCGCCTTGGAAATTGCGAAGGTACATTGTCCTGAGATATAGCCAAATGACTATGAATGCCCCACATCCAATAGGGAAACCAAACCCGAGCCATTCAGCAAAGGTAATGGGAGGAGCTTCGGGAAACAGCACAGCTAACTGAGCCTGACAAACTAGGTTGGGTGCTGTCCCTACAACAGTGGTCATGCCTCCAACGTTTGCAGCGTAGGCAATTCCAAGCAGCAGTGCCGTACCGAACAATTGCACCTCGTGCAAATACCGAGGTAGCGTTGTCCTTTCCAACGATTCGATTACAGAAATAGCATTTGGTACCATCATGAGGGTGGTGGCAGTGTTTGACACAAACATGGACAGCAGAAATGATGCGCCCATCATTCCGAATAGGAGTGCACTCGGTCTACCGCCACTGTAGGACGTGATCTTCAGAGAGAATCGCAGATGCAGGTCCCATCGTTCTAGTGTCAACGCAACCATGAAACCAGAAACAAACAAAAAGACGATATCGTTGGAATAGTTGGTTGCGGCCTCTGCAGCAGAGAGAATCCCAAACGCAGGGAAAAGAAACAGGGGCATGAAGGCGGTGACCACCAAGGGGATCAGCTCCGTGAGCCATAAAGCAGCCATCCAAATACAGATCGCCAGAGTCTGGTTGATTCGGCTGTCTCTCCCCATTTCGATGAAGCAGAGGACTACCCCAACAATAAAACTAAGTGCAACTATACAAGATTTGAGCCGGAAGACAAAATCAGACGACCTTCCTCGGTTGGCTGTCAATTGTGGCCTTGGTTCTTCCTCGCTCTCATATGAAGTTGCATGACGAAGTTCTTTGTTGTGAGTAAATCTGGGATCACTTGATGTAGAATCCTCTAGCTCATTGAGAGCCGGTTCTGTTGCTTCATCAGTGGACATGCTTGTCGAGCCTTGGAGGAAGTGTAGGACCAGACAATGATTTGGCAACAACTTTTTGACTAGGGGTGTTGTGTTTCGTTGGTCCGAGTGCCGTTCTTCTCTTTTTCGGTTGAGGTTGTACCTAAACTAATCTCGAATGAGATTTCGTGGGAAGCGTATTAGGTGGTGGCAGCTTGAACGATAGCATCCCAAACACACTAATCCCAATCCTTGTTAATTTGGAAAACCTGTTTCTCTCTTGCACGTGGAGCCCTACGACGTTGATAGGTTGAAACGCTGACACATTGACACGGCCCACTTAGAGACAAGCCCTTTGCGCAAGGAAAGATTAGGAACAAACTGACGAGAGAAGTGCTATTGCGAACAAGGCCAGCCACCGTCGGCCAGACGTGCAAGTAGGTCCAGCGCCAATCATGGATGCTGGATGCTTTCCTGCTAGCTATCTGCCAATGCTTGAACCATGGAACGAGTGACCATCAAATCATGACAGCGATTGGAGATTCGGAGGAAAGACTTGTTCAATACCTTCAAGACACTCATCCAAATCCGGAGTGGCCTCGTCGAGTCAAATGTTGTGATTCATCCAGAAGTTTGTACTGCACGGAATGTTGCCGCGTTTTGATAGAGAAGCAAGAGTTTCCTCCGGCTATCCGCGAGGGCCGCCTTCGATTCCCTTTCGACTTGGATATTATACTTGATGTGAAGGAGCGAAAATCGGGCTCTACAGGCATACAAGTCGTTGCTCTGGCCAATGCCTTGAAATCTTGTTCAACACCGGAGAGGCATCCAACAGTTTCGCTCTATGATCTCAAAACCCAGCCCCTTCCAGAGTATGACCCCAATGAGCCTGGTCTTTTCGTATTGTTTCCTGATAAGGATTCCGTGCCAATCTCCACCATTTGTCCAAAGAAGTTGGTCGTCTTGGATATAAAGTGGACACATCAAAAAATGTGTTCGCACCCTGTAATCGCGAGTCTCCCCAAGGTTCACTTGGATAGCCCTCCTGCTCAAAGTTACTTTTGGAGATGGCACTCAGCCGGCCAAGGTATGCTGTCTACAGCCGAAGCCATCTACTGTGCTGCCATGGACGTCACTCGCCACACTTGGACCGAAGAAGAACGCGACAACCTTCTCCATATTCTGTGGTTGTTTGCTCTGCAACGTTCCGTAATAGGTGAAAAAACGCAAGAAGAACAGCGATCACATCCTTCCACTATGGAAAGCAAGGAGGCTGCTCGTGCGTTACGAGCCTTGCAACGAGGGCAAAAAACTCCGAAGAAGCGGGTGACCCCTAGAGAAAAGTTTTACGAGAACCTAGCTTAACCTAGAGGCAATGGTTTGACATTGGTCTATTCCTGAAGCACTTGGTAGGACATCATGAGAGTATCACACCTCTCCATATCAAGGACAAGCTGCTTGGAAAGCAACTTCTTGCGGGCCTTGATGTCTGTAATAACTCTTGAACTGGCGCCGCCACCACTGGACTGAGAGATAATGACAGAATCCACCTTGGCAGCTAGTCTATCTAAGGTTGAACTCAGACCTGCTAGTGCTTTCTCCAAGTTGGCTGGTTTGTAGTACTCCACCCACTTGGTAACGATCATCTTGGTAGTGGGGGTATCATCGACACTGTCGAGGCGCGCCCGATCCAAAGCTTCTTCGACCGCGTTGATAATTTGCTCCTGTGCTATTCTTCCACGTTCAGCTTCATTTAGAGCGTCCAACTGACGTTGAACGGCAGGAGGGAATGCCTCACCCTCCCACAAATAGCGAAGTGCTCCTTCCCAACCGTACTCTCGCACCAAGGTTCGGTGAACCACCACCCCGGCAGCAAGGCCTGCCAAAGCAACCCCAGCTACTGCAACAATCGGAAATTGACTAGATCTTCGTCCGGTATACGAGTACATGGAGCAGGTCGTAGCAATCTCTGGAGAAAGGTTTCGCTTATTTGGGTGAATGGGAACTGTTTTTTTGTGGTACGACGAGGTGCTTGCCCATTCACCTCACGTGTTTTGACGCCTTTGGACCAGCCCGACTTCAACAAAAGACTACCACAGTACTTCTCACTTTCGCCAGAAGCCAGAGGCAGAAGCCTGAAGCCATCCTGAGAAGGAACATACACATACACAAGCAAAAGCAAAAGCATCATGCGAGGGGAACGATTGCACCTCATTCTACTAGGAGTATTGTATAGTTTTAGTGTCCCCGTTTCTGGATGGCTGCTCATTCCATCCTACCTAGCCGTAGGGTCATTTTATCGCGGAAACAGCGAGAAGCCCACAGTGGCCATGGCCCCGCCGGAGTTTGTTCCGGACCTAGAACCTTTCCCTCAATTTGACGAGGATCTGGAAGGTTTTGGTGCAGACGACTTTACTGAGACTAGTAGTGAGGTTCAAGGGTTTGATCCTTCCAAGTGGGATCTCACGTGGGATGAGAATGTACCAGACTTTCAATCTGTGACTCTGGTGGGCCGTGTTGGCGGTGTTCCGGAACGGAAAGTGCTGCCAGATGGCAATGCGGTGGTCACCGCAAATATTGCCTGTCAACGTCGGATCCATCCTGCTGAAAGGGAGACAGAAAATATTGCCTACGGAGAGGAGGGAACCGATTGGTACACCTTGGAATTGTGGGGCAACGATGCCGAGTTTGTTTCCAAGTTCGTCGAAAAGGGTGCTCGCGTAGGGGTGGTGGGCAAATTGAAGATTGATGAATGGCGCGACAAGTCTTCTGGTGAAAAGAGAGAAACTGCCAAGATTGTTGTGAATCAATTTGAACTCTTGGAAACCAGAGCAGAAGCTGCCTTGCGCAAGTCGAAGCCCCAAAACTCGAACAAAGATCCATTTTTTGGATAGTGAAGAGTGCGCCTGCAACTGGCCACCCAAGTCGACAACGAACGCAAGCATATGCATACATTCTATACTACTAGTCTATACTGTAGGTCAAATAAAGACACGAGCCAGTATCATGCCAGCGATAAAGTTGTGATGACATCTAGTAGTTGTCTCTATGAAACAGTAAATGATATGAATGTCGAGCTCACTAATGACGAACATCATGTTTCTCCTCTTTGTTGAGAGTTGTACCTCATCCTCACAAACATATGGGCTTCCAAAGCAATGTTGTGACCTCGGCTATTCCTCGTAGTATACAATCTCAAACTTTCGCCTAACGCCTATTCGGGCGTAATGAAAGTTTGGCACTCATTAGCACGCAACATGTAGAATCCATCACAAGGGCCATCTTCCGAAACATTATCGCCACCATCCTCCCACACAGAAGTTCCAGCTCCTGTGAATACAACATGGTTAGTGATGAGAATTTCCATGTACACAAAGGACGTGGGCTGAACCATTGTTGAACTTACGGGGATTTACAATGATTCCAAAATCGTCCTTGCCGTAGTTACGAATGAAGGTTGTCCCTTCGATATACAGATTGGAGTCACCAGCTGTATAGATAGCCCCACCCTGTTATCACGTACAAACATCACCATGTGAGACGAATTATCCAAGACTCAACGGGGATTTCAGCGATAACAGCACTTACGTATTCAAGGGCGGTGTTATCGGTGAAGTTAGATCCAATAATATTCACTTGGTTACTTCTAGCGTAGACAGCTGCCCCTCGGGTAAAACTGTAGTTGTTTCCGAAAAAGCAGTAGAACAGATTGATTGTACCAGAATCTCCCTGGGTCATAAAGGCTCCTCCACGAGAAGTCTCCATTCGAGAAAACTTTGTGAAACGGCAATAACAGAAAGTATGAGTTGCCAAACTTGATCCTTCTGCACCGGAAGTTACATGGACACCGTAGTCATCTCCTTCCCGGAAAGTGAACCCTTGCATCAATGTATCTCCTCCAGATGCGATTTCAACAAATAGCCCTGTTCCCTTGAAGTCGCATCGATCTGTATCGGAGGTGGAGAGACAAATCAATTTCAGTTCCCAGCCAATAACAACGGGATCAGCATCTTCCTTGTCAATACTGAACGGACAGAGATATAGTTCATCGCCTGGGATGGACCCATCAACCAAAGCAACAAACTCATCCCATGTGTTTACCGTCTCGCAATGAGTATCTGGTTGAATATCCAAGGATACACATTCGCTTGCCTGAGCAGATCCAAAAGACCACAGAGCAAGTTGCGATGCAATGAAGGTGAAAGTAGCTGCTGCTTTCATTGTTTCAATACTTTCGAAGTGACTGATCGGTTGAGATAGCTGCTATTGAAATGTGAAGGACTGGTCAAACCAGGGATGCGCGCAAGCCGACGACCCTGGTACACCTTTGATTACTATCTATATACTATTAGGTCGGAGGCGGCTGGTGACATTTTTAACGACCATCGTTCGTGCGACAAATAGGAAACCTTGGCGACGGTTGTTGGCGACTGTCACACATGATCGTAGGCCTTACCATTTCATCCAATCATAGTGCCGAAACGTCTATGTCTCCATGACAGACTCACGACTTTACACTATTAATACTTCTGACTCGTTCAGCGTGACCCAACAGATGTCGCAGGTTTGCTCTCATCGTCGGCGGCTCGCTGCGGCAGTGGCGGCGGCAGTAGTAGTGCTGGTGAGTGGCGGTACTTCGTGCTCAGCTCTGAGAAAAGAAGTGGACGACGAATCCATTCTCCAGGAGAAAGACAACAACACGGGGTATCACACAACCTTGTTGCTCGGAGTGTCATTGAGGCGAGATTTTGAACTGATGGAACAGTCAAACCCTGCCATGCATGGGCACTATGACATGAGAAACATGCACGTTAACGGAAACGGACAGTCCCTTCCAGCCCCGTTGTTCGAACGTCTAGCCACGGAAGAGGTGAACGAGTTCAAGACTTACAGTCGTATCATCGAAAATCAGAGTGAGAGTTTGGCCCGACTGGAAAGAGTCAACAACGATCTGGAGTCACGCTTGGAAGATCTTTCAAGGGAGAAGGCCGAACTTGAAGATACATTGGAGATGAGAGAAAGGGAATGGACGGCCAAGTTTAAGCAATTGGAAGAAAGCCGCGATCTTTGGAAGAGGGAACACAATAGGGTTGAAACTGAGAAGGAGATCCTTAAAAACAAGGCGGACCGAAAGGATGACGATCTCCGACGGATGATGAGCAAGAAGGTAAGTTCACGTTTCTTTTGTACTACTTCTGTTTTCATGAATCTTACCATGGAATTCAACTCTAGTACGATCGCCGAGGAGAATCTCCGGGAGCCTCCCAAGCAACCAAACGGAACGTAATTCAATACGTAAATGATCGCCAATCAGTTGTCCAGGCGCCCCATGCAGACATGGGAGGTAGACATCACCAAGGGGGAGATCAAATGCAGTTCAGCAGCCCATTGCTAGCAATTGAACAAAGGGGTACCTCAGAGACAATTCGCATACAAAATGTGCAAACTTTGCTTTCCGATTTCTTTGCGCTTTGAATTGTGCCTCGAATCCCAGCAGTTTCGAGAATGCCACCTTTTGTGAATATGCATTGACAACGTTTGCCGGGATAAACGTATCTCACCCTATCAGCAATTACTTTATTTGCCTGTGGAAAACACCAGTTGTGGAGAAGTTGCCGAACTATATCCGCTCTCAGTGCACTCATGCACCATCCTTCTATATGTTGACCCGTGATGTTAAAGAACCTATGAAATCAGAGAATATCATGCTTCTGTAGAATTAGCTTAAACCGCTTGGAGCGTCAGTTGACTGCGTGTGTACGACCTCCTAGCTCCCCCAACAAGATAATTTAACAAACGACAGGCATTACCATTCAACAAGAGTGAGGGGTTTTGCAAATATTGTCGTTGACTAGCCAGTCTGAGTGTTGTTCGTGCCAGTCGGTACCGGGGCGGGCGCCCACTGTTGGTGAACACTCACGTCTGACATTTGAGACGATGCATTGTGTGGAATATCAGACGTTGGCGCTGGGGCCGGAGCCATTGTCATATATGCTTGATACTGCGTTTGTTGCGTTCTGGCGTCCGCGTACTGATGCTGAATCAATCCTTGCTGCGCTTGTTGTTGTAGAGGTTGGTGATGATGATGCATTTGTTGCATCATGGAGTTGTCCATCGTCACTGACTGAGCAGTCCCCATTGGCTGCGTAATTGTTGGTAGAGCTGTGGGAATGTTTGCCATTGGCATGCCATTGGAAGCCGGTTGACCCATCCCCGGAGCAGCATTGTCTCCTGCTGTCGGCACAGGCGACTTTGGAGCGGTAACTCTTGGAACAATATCAATGAGGAAATCATATACTTCACTCTCTCCTACCGCCGCATGTAAATCCTGTCGCTGAAGCGTTCTACGTCGATTTCTCTCCGTGTGCCGCCATGCACGAAATGACAAATCCTTGATTAACAACTCGCATGCTTTGCTCATCAACACCGGTGCCTCCCCAGATATCATGAATTTCAGTATTGGTCGGTCCATATCCGCGCTCTGTCCTTCATCAACTGCCTTTTGGTGCTTCTCCTTCTCTAGCTCTTGCATGATAAACTCTTCGCTTTTCATGATCTTCTTGATCCGAGCCAAGGGCAACGTTTGGATCTTCCAATTTTCAGTGGCTATGAGCAAACCAAAGCAGCGTCAGGTACAAACCTACAACAAAAAGACATTCAACATTGAACAGTCCTTCGGGTGCTGACCATGCATGGGTGGCATCCAAGGCCAAAGATAGTATCACACAGGCACGTACCCGGATCGATAGCGGCGATGGCTCGAGTGGACTCTGTCCACATCTCCTCCAACCCCTCCTCCACATCTTGGCCATGTGTCGTGGGCGACGACATTCCCAACCCTTGATAACAAGAATAAATGGGGTGTTTTGGAGTACTAGACCTGCTGGGGAATCCGACGGTCCTCTGAAACAAGAGGTCAACACCAGCCCACCAGAAAGTGAGGTTGGTGACAGCACCAACCCGTCCCGACACCCATCATTCATACGCTACACTTGGATGGGGGATCGCGCCTTATGCTGTATTGGTTGTTATTATTTATTATCAACAAAATGTGACTATGGACATTTTTCACCTTGGATGAACCCCTAAACGTGCATGCTTCTTAAGCCATCACGATAATTCGGATTTCCAAAATCCAATAACTTCTACTCTGGAATAGGTCGTGACTCAAATAGAGACAACCGATCCTCTATCGACAGAGTCCAGAGATCAAAACACAAGTCACCAATCCTCTCTACCTGGTACGCTACTGTGTTTGAAATGAGCAAGCAGCTATTACGCCATTGGCAGTCACAGTCACTCTCGGCATTAAAGCAAGGGAGTACCCTTTCTATTCGTTCGAATGTGAAAAACACTAACTTGTACATTCAGTCAAAATGGAGAGATGATGGCTTTGTTTCTTTGCTTCAAACAACCAAACCATCCGAATCCCACGCCCATTTGTCAGTGTCACAATCTAGAGACCGGATAACATCGCTAGGCCGCGAGGAACCCAACATCCTTGTAGAAATCAAGTCTTCCACGGAAGAGCCCTCAGATGCAAAGGCGATTGACTCCAAGATTCGGGAATTTCTTAAGGATTACTCCATCCACACAAACAACCAGAGTGTCGTGGTTCTGGATGATGGAAGAGTAGAACCAGACGCAGAAAAGTGGACATCAACGGATGATGAATGGACAAGAGTACCATACTTGGATGGAGTCACTTTGATTTCCCCGCTGGTTGCAGGTTCTGAAAATGGATCCACTTCTTTGGCCCTGGAGGTGCCTGAAAAAGTGAACCTAGACTGCGATTTGCAACACGGTGGCTCCATCACCATACACAACAAAATTGAAGGAGATGTTCGCATCCGCACCGCAGACGGTGACGTTTGTGTTCAAAAGCTACGAGGGCACATCCTCGACATCGAGGCACTCGGTCAAGACAACAACATATATTCGGAGGATCTTTTGGAGGCTGAAACATTGCACGTTTCTCTCCCCCAGGCAGGTCGTTTTCGGGCCAAACGCGTCCATGCTAGTGCATTGGATGCGTCTATTCGACGGGAGTATGATACCTCGGCCCTATCAGATTCTTCAGTTTTGTTTGACAGCGATGATGCCGGGGCACTATGTGATATTGGTTCCCTTTACATTACAGGAGATGCCAGTGTGGATGTCCAGTCGACTGATAGCACCAAACAAGCGGTCAATATTAAATCAAACCATGGACATGTACTTGTCCGGGCATCCCAACCTCTACCCACTACCACGAATCCTATGACGCACGAGAAACTTCCAATTGTCGAAATGAGTGGGGTCAATGCGAGTTGTGAGGTGTACGTGTCCAGTAACTCAACCGTGCAAGACGACAACAAGAACGCGGGGGTCACATGCCGTGTACACTTTGACAGTATCGCCCCTGATTCAGTAACTGTTCTCCATGCCACGAGAGGGGATGTGAGCGTTACTGTTGATAGAAAGGTCGAAACAGATCTACGAATGTTGTCGTCTCCCAATGCCAGTTCTGTGGACATTGATACTCTACTTCTGGACGACGACGATGACGAGTATCCCGACATGGTGACGACGTTAGAGGGGATGGAGCCGCATGAGTCTTTGGAAGATCCTATTGTGATCAAAACGAAAGCATTCACAGAAAAGCCTGTGGAAAGATTCAATGGCATATCCTACATGGATGGTTGGATGGAAAACAAGAGCTCTGAACCTGATAGTAGGTTTGATCGAAAGAATAGGGGTGATGTTGGATCTGTAGGCAAGATTCGCCTGGATGGTGCTGCCCACCAAGCACTACAGGGGTTTCATGGAAGCGATGGGAAGGAGAACTCCACTTTCATTCGTCCGATGGTGCTTGTCGTTGGCACGGGCAAAATTATGGTTGAGACATTGAGTTGGCTGGGCAACATTGCCAGACGGTATGGGTTAGACGATAAGCGGGAGAAAGATGATCTAGGCCGCACTGCCACCCGTCGTGGTCGTTCCCTTGAACCCTTGGACCAATAGTGCTACGGTGCTGTCGGTAGATTAGCTCTGCTTTTGTCGTATCCTCTGTTGTGATGAATTCGTAGCATGTTGTTGTGCCGAATATTGTTGGTGCCAATACAACTACTAGCGCTAGTACTTTGTAGTTCCTCTTGTAGATTAGCTGGTACAGCACGAGTAGCTTGGGAGAACCAATAGATACGCAATCCGAAAAGTACCACGTGGCAATTTTGGAGGATGCGGACATGGCACAGGCGTCAACGGAAATCGCAAGGAACTTCTACGAGAGATTTTGATCGGCGGAGGAGCACGAGTGCGATGGAGTACCGTGCGGTACATACGCGAAAAAGCCGAATCCAAGTTTCCCGCAATGTTTTAGCATCACAAATCACCGACGCACCGACCTCCACTGCTTCAACATCCAACAACTTCTTGTTGCTTGAAAATGAAATTCTCTCTTTTTGCCGTCCTCGCAGCCACCGCTGCTGTCCCTTCTGCTGCCACCATGTACTTGAAGGAAGACTTCAACGACGATGTAAGTTACGGTTGTCGTTGCGCATTGCCATGACCGTCAGTCATTGGGAAATCGCCTATCGCTTATGCAAGATTCGTCGACCTGTGCGATGGCGGGTCTTGGATATTGTACTCTTCAACCAATGGTTGGATGCAACACCGTGTTGTGTGATGTGCCCTCCAGCATTCCATTGAATAGTTTCCGCAGTGGTTGTCGTTGGTTTGTTTTCTCACTAGTTAATTTTGATATTTGCATTGTACACACGATTATACACACGACCACAGGGATGGACTAGTCGCTGGACCGAGTCTTCCACCTGGAAGCCAAAGGCTGAGATGGGAACATGGAAGCACACCGCTGGAGAATGGTTTGCCGATGCCGAGGACAAGGGAATCCAAACTTCTCAAGACGCTCGATTCTACGGTCTCTCTGCCAAGTTGGATACCCCTTTTGTCAGTGCCGACAAGCCATTGGTCATTCAATACTCCGTCAAGCATGAGCAAAACTTGGACTGTGGCGGTGCTTACATCAAGTTGCTTCCTGGTGGCGATAGCTTTGACGCTGCTGCATTTGGAGGAGATACCCCATATGCCGTTATGTTCGGACCTGATGTTTGCGGTACCTCCAACAAGAAGACCCATGTCATTCTCCATTCCGACAAGAAAGACGACAATCTTTTGATCAACAAGGAAGTCAGTACTGAGACTGACGATTTGACTCACCTCTACACTTTCATCTTGAACCCCGACAACACTTTCCAAGTCCTTATTGACAACAAGTCTGTACGCAAGGGAAAGTTGGACGAAGAATTTGATTTCTTGCCACCCAAGGAGATCAAGGACCCAGATGCTTCCAAGCCTGCTGACTGGGTTGATGAGGCCAAAATTCTCGACCCTGAGGACAAGAAGCCTGCTGACTGGGACGACCAACCAGCTGAAATCCCTGATCCTGATGCCAAGAAACCTGAAGACTGGGATGACGAGGACGATGGTGAATGGGAGCCTCCTATGATCGACAACCCTGACTTCAAGGGAGAGTGGAAGCAAAAGAAGATTGACAACCCTGACTATAAGGGTAAGTGGGAGCACCCCATGATCCCCAACCCCGAGTACAAGTACGACGACGACATGTACAAGGTCTGCAAGGACGGATGCACACACGTTGGGTTCGAAATCTGGCAAGTCAAGACCGGAACCCTTTTCGATGATATCATTGTCACTGACAGTGTGGAGGAGGCCGAGGCCTATGCCCAAGACACTTTCTTCAAGAAGAAGGATGGCGAGAAGAAGATGTACGACGAGCACATGGAGAAGGTTCGAGCAGAGGAAGCAACAATGGTACGTCCAATCTGACCGCATCCAGAGGTTTTTGTTTCATTTTCTCATTTTTTGTGATTTTTACCTCGCAGGACGACGACTACATGGGTGGCATGGGTGACTTTGATATGGATGCCATGGGAATGGGAGACGAATTCTAAACAACCATAATTGTTGTAGGGTTGTGTAACACTAATAGTTTCCTCTATCCCCTTGTACTTGTATTTTTTATATTTTGCAAGGAGAATTGGTTGTCCGCAGCGATACGAGTAGCTGCTGCCCTTGTTACAGGTAAAAGTTTGGGTGCAGTTTCTCCATGCCTCAGAACATGCTACGAGTCGCATGGTCGCATGACGGACATGTTGTTGTGGTATGCGACAACGTCCGTACGGCGTAGGAAGGACTTCTCCACTACAACCTGGTCAGACGGACAGACTACCGTTTTACTCGTTACCATGTACTATTCTCCCCCGATCGTACGCGCTCGAGTGTGTCGACCGACCAACTCCGTCCTGCACATCCAGGAAGTGGTGGTTGCATCGCCGGAGCAAATTGTTCGCAAGGTGAGCTCGATCACGCTGTTGTTGGGTCTGGCGGTACGCGGGTTGTAGAGACGGAAATAGAATCATCTCCATTCGTAGACATTGAGGACATCACGAGTTGTCGAGGAGGGAGTTTGCTGTTGGGTTGATTGGAGAGTGGTTTTGGGTTAGTCATCGTCTGGTGCCTCCACCACACATTTCACACATTTTTCTGACATCGTTGTTGCTGTTCAGTTTTTTTGAAATACTAGCAGAATGGGAGAAGAAGGACCACGTGGACGGGCTCTTGCCTCTGGTGTCAAGCACAGGGTTTCGGCAGGTCTTCCTGTCGCTGCCGTTGTCAACTGCGCTGACAACTCTGGTGCCAAGAGTCTGAAAATCATCGCTGTTTGCAACATTGGTGGACGATTGAACCGTCTTCCCAAGGCCGGATCTGGAGATATGGTTATGTGCTCAGTAAAGAAGGGAAAGCCTGAGCTCCGAAAGAAGGTCATGCCTGTCGTTATTGTCCGACAACGCAAGTCCTTCCGCAGGAAGGAAGGTGTCTTCATCCACTTCGAGGACAGTGCTGGAGTTATTGTCAACAACAAGGGTGAAATGAAGGGATCTGCCGTCGCCGGACCTGTTGCCAAGGAGTGTGCCGAGCTTTGGCCTCGTATCGCTTCCAACTCTGGATCTATCCTGTAAGCAAATAGTAGAACTTGTTGGAGGTTCCTCATACCCACATTCTCTTTCATCTTCTAGCTAGACATACAAAAGGTTCAGATGACTAAAAGATACATACTCTACCAGTAGAAAGATCCGTAAAAGAGAAATGTCTTGTACGTTACGAGCTAGGGTAGTAGTAGTGCAGTACTATACCGGAACCAATCCTGGCTCGTTCAACACGCGAGGCCGATTGCGACGTAATCCAGCCGATGTGCAGTCCATTCCATCAAGTGGAAAGTTTTTATTGGAAGGTGATACAATAATGTTGAACATTTTAGACACAGAAAGACAGTTCACATCCTCGACGCATTGTGGGGCTGGTGCGTGACCTCACGGACTTCGCGGCATTCCCTCTTCACATTGCGTAGCCGGGTAATGGACCTTTTGTCATGGCATCAAACCTAAGCCAAAGAATCAAAACAACAGCAGGTAAGAAGCTTGGTACATCGCGTTCGTGAAGATAACGTCATCATTGATGTGGCTCCGTGGTAAGAAATTTAAGCATATATTTTTGAGCCCTCATTACTACGGGTGAGCATCGAGTCACAAATTCTTCGTCATCCCAAGGAACCATTACTTGCTCTCAGACTAACGTCCGGTACATCAGCTAGAAAGGAATCAAAACTTACGGTTCCCTGGTGGTCGTCAAGCATAAAACATCCTGATCATGGTGGTAGCAGCAGCTTTTGCCAACACTTGAGGCCGCGGATGCTTGCTAGCTCGCACCGACGACAGAGGAACCATCTACAACTCGGGAGTCGGAAGTCCCGAGACTACATCTACCTGAAATGACACAAACGATTGATTGCCGAT
Source organism: Nitzschia sp. Nitz4 (assembly GCA_013372465.1). NCBI lineage: Eukaryota > Bacillariophyta > Bacillariophyceae > Bacillariales > Bacillariaceae > Nitzschia > Nitzschia sp. Nitz4. Next base: position 194,981 of record WXVQ01000033.1, on the reverse strand, counting down.
GAGATTACCCTTATCCCGTTGCGGAGCTACCAATTCCTAATCAAAGCAAAGGATCATTCAATACATAGAGAGCAAACGATTCCATTGTTTAAATGTCATCGAAGTCGTCATCGCCATCATCATTGTCGGCACCGTCGTCGTAGAAAAAGTAGTTGCCACTCTTCTTTTGCTCGGCATCCTTTTGCGATCCCTTCTTGTTGATTCTGAAAGAAATTGAGACAACACATGGTGAGAAATCAAATGTTTGAAAAAAGTTTGCAACAAACCAGTCTCCCAACTTGGTAAGAAATTAAAACAAAGACATTAAACCCCCACATGCCAACGCTAAGACAGCGGTTGTCCGCACAGAAAGTACAAACAGAAGCGGCATAGGGAAAATAGTTTCGTCACCCCAAGCAAGTCCCACCACCGCAATGCTAGATGTCTTGAAAAAACTCACCTTGGACGATAGTTGACGGGGTCTCGTCGGAATGTAACTTGAAGGCTCTTCAAGAACTGATTCATACCCCCCAAAAGCGACTGGGGGGAACTGGCAGTAGCCTCAACTCCAGGGTTACCGTGGTATACAACCACGCGATCAGCAAGATAGGTTGCCATGATGAAATCGTGCTCGACAACGAAAGCAGTCTTCTTGCTGTGCATGATGAAACGCTTGATAACCTTGGCACAGTTGATACGTTGCTCCGAATCCAGGTAGGCACTGGGTTCATCAATAAGGTACACATCTGCGGGCTTTCCGAGCGCCAGCGTGATAGCCAAACGTTGCAATTCTCCTCCAGACAAATTCTGGACTTCGTTGTCCATAAGACTTTCCATCACAAGTGGCTTCATCACATCCGAAATGAATTGAGGGTGAACATATGCTTCACGAATGCGTTTGTGCAACAATTGTCTAACAGAGCCTTGGAATTTTGGCGAGATCTTCTGGGGCTTGTAACTGACGTTCAAATCAGGAACTCCAGCTTGTTGAGCCTCCCATTCCATACCCTCTGCTTCCAGCTTGGTTTGCTCGTCACTCTTCAACAAACCGGCCAGCATACGAACGAAAGTGGTCTTTCCAGTTCCGTTTTCACCCAGAAGCACAATGATCTCAGAATCCGTGAAGGTACCCTCCTCAACGTGCAAGATGAACTTCGCAGTTCCACGTGTTTGTGTCTTGGTCATCGTTGGGTAGTTATATTGCTTCATGACATCGTCGCTCTCACCAATTCCAGCTTCAGCTCTTTCTGAGACCTGGGAACATCGAAGGAATGACAGAAATGATTAGTGACCACACGACAAAAAACTTCCTCATCAACTCATACATACCTTGAAGGATAGAGCATCATCACGGAATCGAAGATTCTCGGTAGGGATGAATCCAGCTAAGAAAGCGTTGATACCTTGGCGTACACTGAAAGGCATGGTTACAACTCCATACGCTCCGGGAGACCCGTAAAGAACGCAAACAAAGTCACTGAGGTAATCCAAGACAGCCAAATCGTGCTCGACAACAAGGCAGTAGCGACGGTCACCATCCTTGGTTTCGAGAACCTCACGGATCATGTGAGCAGCGGTCAAACGTTGCTTGACATCAAGGTAGGAACTAGGTTCGTCAAACATGTAGACATCACTTAGTTGGACAGCCACAGCGGCAATGGCAAAGCGCTGCAACTCTCCTCCGGAAAGAACACGGATGTCACGGTCCAAAAGATGGTCCAACTCGGCCATAGATGTCGCCCATGACATTACATCCCTTCCTTCAATTTCGGAACGGTCATCTTTTTCCTTAAGAATTGCTCCAACTTCTCCCTTGATGGCCTTGGGAATGTGATCGACGTACTGGGGCTTGATGGTAGCCTTCATGGTATCTTCCAAAATGCGAGTGAAGTAGTTCTGGAGATCACTTCCACGGAAATGAGTAAGAATCTCTTGCCAGTCAGGCGGGGTATCAAAGCGCCCAAGGTTGGGCTTCATCTTTCCAGCGAGGATTTTGAGGGCAGTAGACTTTCCAATACCGTTTGTACCTACAAGTCCAAGAACTTGTCCAGGCCGAGGCATGGGCAAACGATGCAACTTAAAAGAGTTGGGACCATAGCGGTGAGTGGTATTCTTTTCTAGATCCTTTGGAAGGTTGATAATGTTGATAGCCTCGAAGGGGCACTTCTTGACGCAGATACCGCAACCTTTCCAAGGAAAGCAATGGGAAATGCAAACCCAACGATTCGTTAGTAGGACATTTCGAATGACCTAGAGGATAGCACAATGGAAAACTCACCGATACAAAGAGGTTCTGAAATGAAAGCAAGCTTGCTCTTGGGGCCTACTTCAATACACAGCTTTCCAAGCTTGACGACGGGGCATGATTTCTTGCATTCTTGGTTACACTTTTTGGGCTTGCACTTGGAGGTGTTGATAATGGCAATACGAGTGAGATGATCCTCGCCGCCCTTATCAGCAGGTTGACCTCCCTTCTTCTTTGGTGGCATGTTGGATGGTAGATGAAGTAGTCCAACTGGATGACAGATGCGTTCCAACTATAGCAGACACTACGTACGGCGATCGATCTCGTACAGTCTCCACCTTGCAAATTTGCTTGCTGGCTCAACAGCCGTCTGTCTTGCTACCGCGCCCCCTGTGGCCCACAACAACTCACAACTTTTGCTTCAACATCAAAGGAAGAGGAGTTTGTCTGTCCTCATGTCCTCATGTCCTCAAGTACGATAACTCCACATACGGGTGTCCTGGTCACAAAATTTTCTGAACTTCCGTTCGATTCTCATCACCTGCTGGTGTGCTGGCGGGCGTACCTCATGTGGTGCCTCATTGCAGTGGTGTTTTTGGCATATAAGACTGGCGGAGTTGGAAGTAACCGTAACCCGTACTGTAGGTCAAAAGTGGCCATTTGTAGGTCTTGACATCTTCATGTTCATCTCAATGAGAGCTTTCTGTAGATATTTTTGTCTTTCTCATGTAGATATGGCCATTCTTACCTACACTGTTGGCTGCCAACACCCTGTCAGGCCAGGCTAGTTTTGTGCCTTTTTGTGCCTTTTCTCGACTTTGAGTTGACTCGGGTTTGGGTCCCGACGGTTACTTATATGTGGTGTTTGACGCAGCAGTGTCGCTCTGGAAGGGATGCGGGAATAACTAGGAATGCCAGTTGCCATGCCAACTTCCCCCCGAGATGTGTTTTGATCAGCTGGTCAGGAGTGCTGCAAAACAATGAACTTGCATGTTGTTTGCATTATACTTGACTTCTTGGAGACAGGCAACTAATTGGCAGTATGGATCAAGAATCGAAAGTAACGTCTACTACTTCTAATACAGGTAGTGTGCGCAAGCGGTGGAAGCCAAAGATCAATGCAGACGAACATTTGCCGCCAGCTTTCCGCAAAAAGGCGGGTGAGACTGGGGAATCATCAATAACCTCGGAGACAAAGCCAAAATTAAGAAGCAAGGCTACTGCCCCTTCAAATGGAAAATTTTCGAAAGGATCTGTGGCCTCTAAATCTCCTCCAACGGGGACGAACACATCGCCAATGAGGACATCTCGAAGTCGGTCTCCCGTAAACTCGTCAGTTCCTTCTGTTGGTCCCAACACCTTCAACGATAACGACAACTCACAACGATCATACAGTCGCTTCAGACAACAGGTTGAACAGTCTCTGGATAACGTTCCGTCGGCATTTCGATCTCAGTCCGTGAGAACATCACGAAGCCGGTCTCCCGTAAACTCTGCACTTCCCTCTGCTGGTTCCAACACCTTCAATGATAACGACAACTCACAACGATCATACAGTCGCTTCAGACAACAGGTTGAACAGTCTCTGGATAACGTTCCGTCGGCATTTCGATCTCAGTCCGTGAGAACATCACGAAGCCGGTCTCCCGTAAAGTCTGCACTTACCTCTACTGGTTCCACCACCTTCAATGATAACGACAACTCACAACGATCTTATAGTCGCTTCAGACAACAGGTGGAGCGGTCGCTGGATAATGTTCCGTCGGCATTTCGAAACTCTCGACGTAGTCTCAACACTGAAAATGAAACGCCTTGGGATGAAACCCCCCCAAGCATAAAGAGCAACGGAAAGGGCAGTAAATGGCCTGTACCTGGAACTTCCATCACATTTGCATCAAAGTCAGATACTGGGAATCCTTCTTCTCTAACAGGCGCCGAGTCTGAAGCCTCGGTTGAGAATCTGTCGTCAGTGACCACACGCCGTCCGAATGCTTCGGCATCGAGATCACCAACACGGATGGCCCGCGATCTCGTGGCCGTTCGCAAGGACAACACCACGGTACCAGAACCCACTGAGCTTCCGCAACCCACCCCAATAGCAAATAGCAGTACCAGTTCCAAGTCAACATCGAAGTCGTCTACTACCAATGTCCAAAAGTTTGTGAAACCCAGTGCTCAGGCGGGCTCATCTGTTTCCCAGAGTACATCGGCTCCAACGCTGAAGGTTTCGAAGAGTATCAAAAGTCGGTGGCCTCCTCAGTCACAGACTTCTTCTCAACCACAGACTTTGACCAGAAATTCGTCAGGAAAGGATCTCCCAAACTTGTCAGTGAATGTCAAGGGTATTGCTAAATCAAGGTTTGCAAAACCGACGGCCCCCTCGAGTAAGACGGAGAGAAGGAAAGCAGAAGCTCGTACTGTTTCTACTGTTGGTGTTGTCAATAGGAAAGATGATGCCTCCAGCGATTCCCCAGCGAATAGTACTGCCTCATTGCGCCCGAGCTACAAGATCCACTATTCGGGGAAGGACTCCCTCAAGAAGTATGTCACGGAAGAAGAAAACGACGACAAAGATGTCTCCACTCCAATTCTCCCTATTTCTCAGTCTTCGGAAGTGGATCTCGTGTCGGAAAAGGGGGTTGTCAGAGGTAAACCTACGACTTCCACAAGGTCACGCCGATCAGTTCTGATACCAGTCGTATGGCAAACACGCGTGGCCAGTGAGGACTCTTCCAATACAGCAACTCCATTGAAAAGAAAGTGGCAACTGAAGAGAATATGGGAAGATAGTCAGCAACAAGTGGTGGATGATTCGGAGGATATCATTGTTGTTTCTGAGAATCGTCTGAAAGACACATTGAATTCGCTGCTTCGTGGCTCCGATGGTGGCAATGGTGACACCCATTCCATGGGGACAGAGCTGGAATCAACTTCAGATTATTCAAAAGGGCAACATCAGGAATCGAACCGTTGGAACGTTCAAAAAGTATGGGATCGTCAAGGAGACGTTATTGATACTTGTGTTGAAGAAACGCTTGAGGATGAAACTATGTTCGAGCTTTTCTCGGAAGACACCTACGTTCCGGTTGAAAACACCGAAGAAGAGAATGAAGCTGAAGAATATGCGACTGGCGATCCCTTGAAGAGAACGTTATCAGAAGATTTCAGGTTCGGAGCCAATGGTGCTTCCCATGCAACGGACGAGGTTGTTCCCAAAACTGGAGATAATATGCCAAGTTCGCCGATATCAAATACGGTCAAGGAGCCTGTCGATGATAAACCTAAAACAGGGTTCATTGAACCTGACTTCGGTGTAAGTGCAGCGTCGGTTGGCTGGGATAACATGCACGGATCCAGTTCCACGAATTTGGATGAAGCGAGTCAGGATGTGTCGGATACAGGTGAAGAAAACGATATGCATATTCTAGAAAAGGAACTGAAGCAAATCGAAAGTGCGCTTGGTATTGCAATGCAATCTAACCAAGGTACAGAGAAGGATCATAGCCAGATAAACGCCCTTCGTGACCAAATGGAGGTAGTACTGGAGAAAATGATGACAGGAGCAGAGCCTGTTCGGCATGTGAATGATACTAAACCAGACAAGGCTGCTACTGGCACGGCTATTAGCACCGGTGATCCTTCGACATTGAACAACACAGGTTCTGTAGTCCAACGTGGTGAGATAAATTCAGTCATTCCTGGTACCTCAGAAGAGTCGGAAGAGTTCCATTCCGCCGAAAACTCCAACACTTCACCAAGGGCTCAAAGTACCAAGGAAATTTCGACCCCAGTACCCGAGCACAACGGGGTGGAAGAAACTCCAAATGAGGCAGCTGGTGGATTCACGAAATCTGGGATTGACATCACAGAACAAAGGGACGTGAATCTTCTTTTGCGAAAACTCCGGAAAACGGAGACATTGATGGATGACACTTACAACACGGAGAAAGATGTCAGGCGCAGAGACAAGGTGCTTTTTCAATTGGAAATGAAGCGACAACAGTATGTCGAAGAATTGCAGGATCTGGGCGTATTCGGCGATGAAACCGATGATGATGACGATGATGACGAAGAGCTGCGTTCTGCGGACGAAGATCACGATGATCCTGTTGTTTCTAATGATACAAATGACAAAGACGGAACAATCCTCGAAGTAGATGACGACAATGGACGAGATGCCGACCTAGTAATCCGGAAGCTTCGGAAAACAGAAAAACTGATGGAAGAAACTTACGCACAAGAGAAGGATACTCGTCGTCGTGACAAAATGCTCACGCAACTGGAGATGAAAAGGCAGCAATACATCGATGAACTATGGGACCTAGGGGTTGTTGGTGATGCCACTCTAGTGCTTAGCAACAAATCAAATGAACCTGGAACAACTTCAGCTGTTGAAGAGCCTTCCGATGCAACACTCAATGAGCAGCCAGGGAAAGGACTACCAAAGGTGGGAAGTCTGGAAGACGTTGATGACCATAGAGATGCCGACCTCATTCTCCGAAAGCTTCGGAAGATCGAGAGACTCATGGACGACACAGATTCCAATAAAGACATCGACGCGAGGCGCCGTGAGAAGGTGCTAACTCAACTGAATGCGAAGCGGCAACAGTATGTAGAAGAATTGCGTGATCTTGGAGTGTTCGATGAGAGTGCCGAAGATTTCAGCAATGAGAAGAACAAAGAATCACCAGGAACCAATGAAATCGGAGATGTAGCCGAGGCAACAGGACCAAGGATGTTTCATGGCAACGCATCCTCGAGTAGTTTTGAAACAGAAACTGAAAGTCGAAGAGGTCCGGAGCTTGTCACACGAAAGCTCAGGAAACTTGAAAGTCTCATAGAAGAAGCAAATATCAATGAGAAAGACCCAAGTCGTCGCGAGAAGGTGATTGCTCAACTCAAGCTCAAGCGACAGCAATATCTGGACGAACTGAATGGCATCGGAATAGTCACTGAGTCAAGCAATGGAACCCGCCGTCGCCCCGACGATTTGGAAAGTCTAGACGGCAGCATCGATGTCCCTACGTTGGAAGTTGAAAATACTTCGACAACGCCAACTGAAGTGGAAGTGACGAGGGAAGAAGCTGACAATGATATGCAACGGGATTCCGATTTAGTTATTCGAAAACTCAAGAAGATCGAGAAGTTGATGGACGAAATGTATGCCAAGGAAAAAGACTCCGAACGTCGTAACAAGAAACTGGACCAGCTCCATGCCAAGCGACAGCAATACCTTGATGAATTGCGGGATTTGGGAGTGCCGGAAATTTCTATCGGGAGACCACCAGCGTATACTGAGGTTCCCAGGAACATGGATAACTCCTCTCGTAGAAGCAGGACTGCCAGAGTTTCGGAGGCAAACCAAGTTCCTCCTGGGACCGACAGTGTTGCCAGCCAACAATCTGGCTTGAGTAGTATCGATCTGGCATCCTTAGGTGGGGACTCTGCCGATGGTTCCGATTTTGGAGGAAGTATTATATCCGACAGCGGAACAGATTTGTTGCCTCGAGACGAAACAGGAGCAAGAGATAAAGCTCTCACAAGGCGAAAGCTCCAGAAGACTCAACGAGTCATGGAAGAAGTTGCTGCCAACGAACCAAACAGCAAGCGACGGACCAAGAAGCTCGCACAACTGGAAGCGACGAAACAGCGATATTCAGTGCAGCTAGGCCAGGTCGACAGTCTGCAAGATCCTGAGAATGCCGATCATGAAGGTGATGTTGATGAGGAATGTACCGTCAACGGAAGTGAGAGCGTCGATTGTGACAGTGACACAAAATTCCGTGCTTCTGATGACACTACAGTTAGAACCAATGGTGTCAGCCAACCCACGAGAGATGCTTCAGAAATAAAAAACTTGATGGACAACACTGAAAGTGAAGATGCCGAACACGTCGACGGCGCCAACCTGTCGCAGCATGCAACCTTGCCATTTCAACAATTGGGTGAAGATGAGGCTAGCATGAGCAATGAAACTACTGCTATGCATGATGCTGGATCTAGCATAGTCGATGACAACAGCCTTCCTGTCGAGGAAGGATATGGAAGAAACGAAGGTCAGCAAGTTGCCCTTGACGCTTTTCAGGCTACTACCAGCAAAGGACACCCTATTGAGTCAACCAACTCTTCGAATGATGACGAAGAGGACAATGATGTCGTGGCAACTGAAGACAACGAGAGCCGACCTAGTGACTCCAACAAAAACACTGGTAGCGACACACTCCGGGGCCATGGAACTCTCGACAGCGGAGGCTCGAATGGTCCGCACACTCACAACTCAGTGGATGTTGCTAGTCGCGATGACCTCATAGACAGCGTCGAGACGGAAATGCCTGAGTGCGATGACAACGTTCTGGCAGGAAATGACAATGTTCTGGCAAGAATTGGCAGCGAGTTGACCACTGAAAGTAATGGTGATCATGTCAGCCATGTACAACCCCACGAACGCGTCGTACCTGGCAATGAAGTTCTCACCGACGGTCTCAAACAACATTCAACACAGAGCACCGTACTGAATGATGTTGACGTTATTCCAGTCGCCTCCGACCAAGAGAACGTTGTCAAGGAACTTCCAACAATCAGTCTCAATCCAGACAATGGCAATACTGTTCAGCAACCCAGCGATTCTATGTCCAACGATGCAACCGAAATCGAAGCTTTGCAGAACAAACTCCGGAAAGTCGAAAAACACATTTGGCAGATGGAGTCGTCATTGGGAGCAAGCGTTTCGGAGGACAAAGACTACCAGCGACTCTTGGAGAGGCGTCTCAACTTTTGGAAGGAATTGAAGGCTAGAGGGGTACCCGAAAGTTCTTTGAATGCCATAACAACACGTGCCAAATTGTCCCCTACTAGAAACTTGACGTCGGGTCGAGACCAAGGAGAAACCAAGACACCAACGCGAATGAAAAAGTCCAAGGCTACCCCTCCTCCGGTCGGATTGCCGTTGGATCAAGACCAAGGAGAAACCAAGACACCAACGCGAATGAAAAAGTTCAAAGCTACCCCTCCCCCAGACGGATTGCCATTGGATCAAGACCAAGCAGAAACCAAGACACCAACGCGAATGAAAAAGTCCAAAGCAACCCCTCCCCCAGACGGATTGCCGTTGGATCAAGACCAAGGAGAAACCAAGACACCAACGCGAATGAAAAAGTTCAAAGCTACCCCTCCCCCAGACGGATTGCCATTGGATCAAGACCAAGCAGAAACCAAGACACCAACGCGAATGAAAAAGTCCAAAGCAACCCCTCCCCCAGACGGATTGCCGTTGGATCAAGACCAAGGAGAAACCAAGACACCCACACGAAAAAAGAAATCCAAGGGTAGCAAACAAAAGCGCAAGTTCCATCTCTCCTTATCGGGTCCCACGGACCTTGCCGAGCCAGATCTTTCGGACATTGAGGAGGAGATCTTGAGCCCTATTCGTCCAGTCAACCCCCGTCGTCCCCAGGTCTATGCGGACATGAGCAATCCTATCAGCAATCCAGAAACAGAAATGCGAGCGAAGAAGTACGACGTGTTTGGACAGTGGTCCTTGGTATTCGACAGGAAGAAGCAGCCCCGTTAACCACATTGACCCCTCTCTATGATATGGCAGTATCGTACAATACATGCACCGGTAGCTAGGAATTTGTCGCAAGGCATGAAACAACAGCAGGAATAGTAGTAGAGAAAACCAGTCTTTTAACGACGCGTCAAAGAACAAATTAAGATAAATTATACATTGGAGGCTATGGTTACGAGCGGGAAAGGGCTTGCATTAACAGATGCTTCGGTACGACACGAATTCCAACAATGTTGTGTGGTGGTGTGGTCCGCCGAATCTAGGTGAAGACACCCTCACTCTTGTCTCGTGTTCGACTCTTGGATCGTTTCTTGGACGATGATCGCTTTTCCTTCTTGCTTTCACCGTCCTTGCCCTTTTCGCGCTTGGCTTTCTTGGCTTGACGGTACTTTCGCATCATCATGGCACGTCGTCGTCTCCTGTTGGTAAATAGGATTCCGGTGAACATGATGAAAGAGGCCACCAGGAAGAGGCCTCCGACGACATACTTGAACTTGGTTGCGAATGACTTGTTGCTTCCAATAGTGCGCGAGGAGCGCTTGTTGGTTCTTGTAGCACTGGAGGAGCTACGTGATTGGAAAACGCCGTTGTCCTGGCACAGATTGTAGTCATAGGAGGTACAAGGCTCTGCGTAGTAGACAAGTTGGTGCACAAGAGAGTTGTCATAGCCATCTCCGTCCGACCAGGCGTTGAGGCATTGCTCGTAGTTGCTCATCATCTTGTTGATGTTTTTGAGCTGGTCATATTGTTCACCGGTGCGAGAGACACAGTATTGATCGTTGTAGTAGTTGAGGACCCAGGCCCCACTGCTGCAGTCCAATCCAATGTAGCCAGCATTTCCCTGTTCGCAGGTTGGCAAGCCATCAATGTCGTAGCCATCGTCTCCATTGTAGTTGTAGTTTCCATCGTATTGCTGCAAGTAGTAAACAAACTCGGCAAAGCCGGTCTTGGTCACAAACTGCACAAGAAGAACACGAGCGCGTGAGCGAAATGCCAACATCGTTTCATGCCAACATTCTAGCTCATCATTCTAGCTCATCACTTACCGATCCAACGAAGTTGTTGGAGTTGCAACTGGTACTGCCACTGCTAGACGCATAGACAGAAAAGATAACTTGAGGTCGCCTGCAGTTGGCCATCATGTACCAATTGGTGGTACCTTCGTCACTGTCATCTTCCAGACAGCCCACTTCTTCACTGTCCTCCACGTAGCCCCACGCACACCCTTCCACCTTGATCGACAAGGACTTGGAATCGTACAGCCAGTCTCGGGCAAATGTGTTTCCAAATGAGGTTTCATCTGTCTCGGAACTACTGCTACTGCTGCTTCCCCAGGCTGCCACAGGCGCCACGAGAACACAAAGGCTCACTACAAGGGCCAAAAGGCACCGGCTCACTCCTGTGCATTGTTGCATTGTCATCCCGATTCAAAAACGTTCCGTTCTTCCTTTCTACACAGTTCTTGTCTTGTGCAGTCACTACTGGTGCATGCCACTCTCCGGCTAAACTACTCTGCTGCTTGTTCGAGGCTTGCCGTATGTGACAGTACGCCTTTCCCTGCAATAATATAATCAATGCTCACACTAGAAACAGGCAGAGGTGTGTCGGAGGCGCCTCCTACTAGCGAGTTTTACCTTTGGGCGGCAATGTGCGGCCCCATACAGTCACGTCCCTTCTATCTACAGATATATATAATTCATTACGCCGGCGGGTTTTATTTTCGTATACATGGTATCGTTTATTTCAAAATCAATGTTCAGCCAGCAACGGAAAACATATCCGATCATTGGACAAGCAGCATAAGTAGACACGTCGCTGCACTATGCACACCTTCCGCCCGTCCCACCTCTCGCGCGCGGCGACCCCGCTCGTACCGACCCAAAATCCCTCTTGTGCGAATTCGCTCTCTTTCTACAACTATGATTCCTCTTCCGGTTCTAGTTGTTTCAATTGGCAAACTCGATAACTGGTACGATATGTTCATTCAAATTACACTACAGCATCAAAAGTATGTAGTGTATTCTTGATCAATTACTTTCTCGA